>JAOCNB020240094.1:0-16530 GCA_026546465.2 Palythoa caribaeorum
AAAACTCCTGGAATTTTGTGGAAAAATTTTCAACAGTTTTATAAGCAAACCAAAACCTACAGAAGCATCTGACTCACGATTATACTTTTTGCATTTTATCAGTGTAGACTCAATTTCATGAATTTTTTTTCTGGGGATTTTCGTCACTTTGGTCCCGTTTTGCTTCAACTGGAAAGCTGAAGAACCGTACGATTGTTTTGTTGGCGCGGTTGGGTCCTGGAAAATATATTTTCTACCCTGGAAAACTCCTGGAATTTTTTATCATTAGTCAGTGAGCACCAATATTAGAGTTGGAGAAACAGGCGCTTTATTAGAAGCCGGTACCCGGGTACCAGTACCCGTTTACTGTAACTACAGTTACCCGGCTACTTCAGTGACATTTAGATTACGTTTGTTTTAAAAAATTGAGAGATGCATTTCGTTTTGACTCATGCAGTTTTCGCGTCCAGTTTCATTAACTGGAGACAAATAAAGCAACAGTTCTGGTCGATTAGATTTTCAGAGTTGTTTTTTCTTCGAATTCGAAGTCTTTACTTGAGCATGATTGTTGTTGTTGGTCTATCATGTTCAAACAACGTGGAAACCATTAATTTTTTTAAATAAAATGATTGTTAAACAGTTGAAAAAAACGAATAAATTTTAGTCAAAATATCCTGCAGTTTTAATAGCTCAGATTGCAGGGAATGGCCTTTTGGAAAAGTGATTTTCAAAGTTTCCCGGGGGAGCATGCCCCCGGACCCCCCTACAAAACTTGCGCCTTTGGCACTTGTGCAGCTCTAGCCACTGCTCAATATGGTACCCGCCTAATTTATATGCAGTACCCTTCTACTTCAAAAATTAATGAATCCCCTGGAGAAACACTCCGATTTTGTTTTGAAATTTCTGTAGTCATAGTATTACAAACACACTAAATCAACTCAGTACACCTCTAGAAGTATCAATGATCAGCTTATGTTGGTTTTGAAGTTCCCTTAGGATTTTATTACTCGTACTCTGAGTTACTTAAAATGTAACAAAATCAAAACTACACTTACGAGTAGAACTATCAATGATATGCTTATTATCACTTCTCTTGCGATCGTTGATGCAAAATGCGACGAAAAAATTCCTTTTGGAGACTGTTGCTCTTTCACTCGGGACCCCTTGACATTCTCTCTTGGGAAAGGACACGATGGAATAATGCACCCGAGGAATTCACAAAGTGGACGCCATCCTTGTTTAACGTTGAACACCAACAGCTGATCTGAAGGAACACTCGCTTTCACCTGCTCGTTATACTCTCTGTACTTCTTCTTTAGCAAGAAACTTGACCCTCTCTCGTGCAATCGTCCTGTACCAAAAATAAATTTCAAACAAAGTTCGCCAGTCTTTATTCCTTTTCTCATGGTCGGTGAAAGTGCTTTCAGTATCGCAAAGAAGCCCCGGTGATTCGTTTTGTTTTGATCAATTTGAGTAAACCAGCTTTGAAGCCAATCGTCCTCGTTGTCTCGCTCGGTTAAGATTACCTTGGCATCAGGAAATGATTGGAGAATTTCCTTATAGAAGACGTTTGGCGGCATATCTACAACAGCATCCACGTCACTGTACATGGAAAGAAAATCTGGCTTTTTCTTATCCACAAATACCGCGGACCAAGGTTTTAGGTGAAAAAAGAAATGTTCCATATAGTCATACGTTTTGTATCCGAGTATTTGTAGCGCTTTTCCCATTGAGGTGGTTCCAGTTTTCATCAGCCCAGCGCAGATGACCTTCATGACTTCTTTAGGAATAGTTCAGTTGTATTTTAGCTGTTCTCGACTCGATTATCTGTACCAATTAAAAGAAAAAGAAGACAAAGTTACTTTTATTTTACAGAGCCTCCTGCATATATGTGTACTTGCCCAGTGTGTGATACTTTTGACTCTTTCCTTGTCAGCCACATGGGAGCTGAGCTGGAACACGATGTTACTAGCTACCATCACTCAATTAAAACCAGTTCGAGTGGCCAGGAGGGAAAACAAGATGGCGGAGCGGTTACTAATCGTGCCTCCCACCTCTATGGACCCAGTTCGAGCTCCAGGCTTCACATGTGGACTGAGATTTCAGTTGATTTCTACCTGACTCCGAGGGGTTTTCTCCGGGGACCCCGGCTTTTCAGCCTTTACGCATAGATCTGAGCTGTCTCCCCAATTACTGAGTAATATAGACCGATTTAAAAAAATGGCGGCGATTTTAATATTCTTCTTTCTACATTAGAATTAGCCCTACTAGCCTCGTTTCGGGTAACATATTCTTTTGAAAGTTTTTAAACTCAAGAACGAGGCCTAGTAGGGCTAATTTGAATGCAGACCAAAGAATATTAAAATCGTCATTTTGCAGAAAGACATTACAAATCCAATATTATTCATTACCTCACTGCAGGTGGATTTCAGTTATTTTCATGAGTCTATTTGTCTCTGATTGGCAGTTTAAAACAGGTTTCTTTGATTAACATCTCGGAGATGATTCAATTTGAAAAGATTTGTTTATGTATATTACGTTTGCGGAAATCCGTATTTCGAAAAGGTTTTCGATGGTATGTATTCCATTCAGTTTTATTGGAATGTAAAATCATCATGTTCCGTCACGTTAAAACTTTTTGCCACATTATATTTTGATTCTGAAATTTTGTTTCGTTGAGTTTGTAAAAGTAAAACGTTATTTCCATTTCGTGCGCTTGCGAGTATTGGTTTCTTATCTTTGATTATTGCCGTTTTGTAGTGCTGTTATGGCAAAATATCGCACACCTATATTGTTTTCAAACTTAACTACTGATAATGTGATACCCTGGGCTTTCTGCCTAACTCGTTTTAATGAGTTGAAATTAAAATTTCAATTAGACATTTATAGTACCATAAAGACAAATCATTATTAAATTCGTTGTCGCCTGAAAATTACCGCCAGTTCAAGAATTTGTTTTGAAATGCAATTTTTTTTTACTGATGGTTTTTTGGATGTTTTTTTTTTATATTTTGTCCAACGATAACTGATATTCATGCTCAAGAGAAACGTGATACTCATAATTGTCATCCGTTTTCGCGACTGGGTGCACAAAACATAACTTGATATATACTCCGCATTGAATTTTCTGTCACGGAATGTCTACTAAAATCATAGGGGTTATAACATTTCCCTGTAAATGTTACGTAATTATTCAACTTGTATTGTTTAATTTAACCCTTTTCTATTACCAAAGCTTAAGACAATTGTAAGCTTCCAAACTTGTTGAAACAAAGAACATTTACTGACTCAACTGTTTAAGATAAATGGTCATTTTATTGGGTTTTATCAACTGGTTCAAAGGTTAGAATGACAATTTCTGCTCTTCCAGACAAGCAAAATAAATAGTCACTTTATGAAATTTCGATTAATAGTCACTTTATGGGATTTCATCAACTGGTTCAAGTTAGAATTCCATTCTCGGTTTATGTGAAACTGATTTTAGCAGCATAAGGGTTTAAAATGCTGTTTCATGCAATATGAGTACATAACTAAATCAGTAACTGAGCGCCAGATAGAATGTGACGTGATTTGGAGAGATCTTCGAAAGACAAGTCAGAGAGACGAAGCAGTGCTGTGCAATAGACGCTATAGAATCGTTTTTCAACATGTGCCGATTTTCTCGTAGTTGGTTCGACTTTAATGCAGTGCTATCACTGTCTTAAAATTTTAATTTATCGTCCAACAGGAGACTAATTAAAGTTTCTAAACAAAGCTTAGCAAAACAATACCTTTACTGTTTTACTTGCTAAGAAGATCGATCCCTCCACGATCGGTTTTCTGCTTTATTTTCCTTCGCTCTGCTTTTTTCTGCAAACTTTCAACTCGGTATATTCACTCGCTAATATGAAGTCTGAAGGGGTAAAGCTAGTTATAATTGCCAATGAACAACCCAAGGCGAAGAGACAGAGGAATACGAGGGGGCAGATCATGAAGCCGTGCATACAGGGCCCAATAAGGAAAAATCTCGATTTGAGCGTGACAGTAGAAATAACGTAACGTCGGTTGGTCGACTTGTAACCCATATTGCAGCCAGTGGCTGAATTACTCAGGCCCGGCCAGGGGTTTTGGGTATACGGTATCTTGGGCCTTTTTAATTAAGGTATATGGTATTTTTTGGTCAAAATTTGGGTATAAAGTATTTAGTTTTTTCCGGAATTTTAGGTATTCGGTATCTGATACAGGTATTTCAAGGTATATTGGTATCTTGTGGGGAGAATATAGGGTATATTGGTATCCCACTGCCCCCCCTGGCCGGGCCTGATTACTAGGGTTTTACAATAATGTTGGGGGACTTTTTTTAGGACAGAACTGCATCACACAGTTTACGATATTAATTAAGGATAAATGACCCCTGTGACCAAGGACAGACCATACGATATCCCACTCTTAAAATGCTTTGCCAATTAGATACTCCGTTCTTTTAGCAGAGGGATAAAATCGTCTGGCTGTGATGTTGTGCCCCGAGATTGTTCATTGACCGTAAAACAGCTGCAATTGTGTATGTGTCTCTAATCCTTATCCGTGTGTGATGAGTGCGCCTTTAAAATGCTTGCGTTCCCACCTCGTTGAGCTGCGTTCCGTAACTTAGCACTTGACTGCAATAATGGCGATTTGCCGAAAGCTGATTTATTTCATTTATTTACCCCATTTGGCTTCACTTACCCGCATAACACTTGTGAGGGAGTGCCTACCGTGCTTACAGCCTGTTCTCTGTCCTGTGATCTGAACCCGCGCACCTGAATGTAACATCTCAATGACAATAAAAAAAGTAAAAGTAAAGTGATGCATTTATATAGCACCTTTTCCATATGGGTATGCTCAAAAGCGCTTTACAATGATAATTTACCCCCAGCGGACCGGAAGCATATATAGATGCCGCTGGTAGCCACTTCTTAGTACTCATTTTACCGACCCCGGAAGGATGAAAAGCTGAGTGAACTTTAGCGGGAAAGAGGGTCACCCAAATATTCAACCCTCGACCAGGCCGTGGATCGAACCGGGGACCGTAGGATTGGAAGGCAGAGATCTTACCATCTTATCTCGGCAAAAATTCACGCATGTCTGAAACAGTAGAAACAGCCACCGCTGAATATTTGAATTTTGCAGATGCTCAAAAAGTAAAATTCTGTTAAAATTCTTTTGTTTCTTTTGAAAGTTCTTCCTACGTTAGTTTGTCCAAAGTTTGACCATACAGCCTTTAATTATTTATCAGTGGATTTTTGTTTTAGGCCCCATCCACATAAATCCGGATATTTTTGAAACTGCGTAGTTTTTATACGAATTGGTCTTCTGTCAACACGAATCCAGTGACTTCGCTCACCGAAATCGCATCTTTTTCAATCCGCTCTCCAGGTATGTGGACGGTCACCCCAGATTTGAAAATATACGATTTCAAAAATATCTGGATTCGTGTGGATGAGGCCTTAATGCCTGTTGCAGACACATACCTCCGTCCGAATATAAGCCTCCTCCCTTTTACCTAGTTTTGATTACCGGGTATTAAACACACATAATACGTTTCGTTATTCTGGAGAGTACGACAGACCTAATTCTTCTTCCTACATGTCTTTAGGTTTTCACTGAACGACCTTCTAAGGAAGAGGAAAATGAAAGACTGAGAACAAGTCTTATAGTAGACTATTTACAAAGATTCCCAATAGCACTTCAGAAATACCTCGAATTCTTAATATATGAAAAGAAACTAGAGGTCAGTATTTTAATGTCTTATATGCTACCTTCAATTGTGCCATCTTTTTTGCTCACCAACTTAAGAATTTGGTACCTGTTAGCTATTTCAGCTACTGATTTAGGTACCTGTTTAGATATTTCAGCTACTGATTTATGTACCTGTTTAGCTATTTCAGCTACTGATTAAGGTACCTGGTTAGTTATTTCAGCTACTGATTTAGGTACCTGTTAGATATTTCAGCTACTGATTTAGGTACCTGTTTAGATATTTCAGCTAATGATTTAGGTACTTGTTAGATATTTCAGCTACTGATTTAGGTACCTGTTTAGATATTTCAGCTAATGATTTAGGTACTTGTTTAGCTATTCCAGCTTATGATTAAGTTACTTATATTGCTATTTCTCGAAAAAAGAGTTAGGTACTTTTTAGGTATTTGTGTTTAAGGTATCAAGGTTTGCACCTAAATATTCCAGCTAAAGAATTGGGTACCTGTTTAGCCATTACAGCCAATAAATTAGATATTTAATACTTAGCTGTTTCAATAAATATCTTTTTGCTGTTTTAACCAAAGATTTATAGCTACTCGTTTAACATATTTTACTGAAGAAAATTTTTTAGCTAAGCTCACTGAAGATTCAGGTACCTGTTTCATGTAAATAATTAGATATATAATTATCTGTTTTAACTGTATCGTTGGATACCGTAGGTACCTATTCTAAAAATGTAAGTACTTTTTTGTTAGTTTTAACTAAATAATTGAGCTGAAAATGTCCTAGCCTGTTCCCTGTTAAAGGCTTCAAGTGCAGGAGAAAGAAATATTTTTCAATTAAATATTAAAACATATTAACTAAAGTTTTTCGAGTTCTTTATCGGGAGAACGCTGAAATTGGATCGTGTTAGTGTCATAATTGCCTTTTTATTTAACTTGTATATGACATAACTTTTTTACTGACCTTATATTTTCATTTATATTGCCAGAAAAAGGGTTTTAAAGTTTATAGTTTTAAAGAACTTCTTGAAACCTCTTTTCTTCACTCAAACACGCAAGGTTTTGACTTCAAAATTGTCCCAAATCTCATACGGCTTCGAAGCCTGGGGAAAAAATTGTAAACCAGGATCGTCAAACAGTCAAAGTTATAGAAATACGTATCAAATAATGTCAAAACACACTAAAACAAGCGACGCTGAATTCAAACTTTTTAAAATCACAATCCAAATTTCAACCCCATCCCTGGGACATTTTTAAAGTAAAATATAGCATTCTTTTGGCCGCTAAAATAATTGAAAAATCTGCATGATTTTTCTTTATTTTGAATTGCTATATTGTTATGTACATCAACAAAAATAATTAATTAAAAAATTGTGTCATATAAAGTTAATCAAGAAAGACGATAAACTGAGAATAAAATAAAGTTATTTATCACTTTTACTTCAGAAAGAGAAATATCATACCCACCTTGCAGTTCTGTACCTGGAAGAGGTAATGAGATTGAGAGCAGATCCTGCCAGCTCAGTGGACATCCTCAACAGAGAAAGGTTTGCTTCCCCCTACACTTCCTTGCCAGCTCAGTGGACATTCTAAGCACAGAGAGGTTTGCTCCCCCCCCCTGAACGTACTGTTTTTGCGAGTTCAGTGGATATCCTGAACAGGGAAAGGTTTGCTTTCTCCCTAAACTTATAGTTGCCAGCTCAGTGGATATCCTGAACAGGGAAAGGTTTGCTTCCCCCCTAAACTAATAATTGCCAGCTCAGTGGATATCCTGAACAGGGAAAGGTTTATTTCCCCCCTAAACTAATAGTTGCCAACTCAGTGGATATCCTGAAAAGGTTTGCCTCTCCCCTAAACTAATAAGTGCCAGCTCAGTGGATATCCTGAACAGGAAAAGGTTTAATTTCCCCCTAAACTTGCTGTTTTTTGCGAGCTCAGTGAACAGGGAAAGGTTTGCTTCCCCCCTAAACTAATTGTTGCCAGCTCAGTGGATATTCTGAACAGGGAAAAGGTTTGCTTCCCCCCTAAACTAATTGTTACCAGCTCAGTGAACTCCTGAACAGAGAAAGGTTTGCTTCCCCTGAACTTGTTGTTGCCAGCTCATTGGAAAACCTAACAGGGAAAGGTAACACAATACAGTTTCTGAGGCGGTAATTCTGTTACAGTTCATTTTTTATCATATAGAACATCAGTTTTGCTGTATTCGTTATCTGGCATTTCTTAATTAGTCCTCCTTAAAGCCTCAATGTTCGCAATTGTTAAAACTTTCCAAATAACTGTGGGGGATGTTGGACTCAGTTTCGTAATCAGGAAAATATCATAGTTGCAATTGTACATTTACTGTTACAGTCTATTGTTTGATATGAAATTATCCATTGCAGGTCAAAACTAAGAGGCTTTCTTGAATGGTCTTCACTTTATCGAGTTTCTCTGTTGCTTGGGAAAATCAAGGAAGATTCTGATCTGGATGCAGAGTCAGCGATTCTCTATGGAAAGGTTTGGTTTTCTAAAGGTTTAGGGCCGTAGCAAGTAGGATGTTTCATTTTTTGTAGCTATGTCAAAAAAATAATCAGATTGTGATGGCCTTGAGGCTCTAAAACAAAATTTTTGTCAAATAAATTGTGATTCCAGTGTTGTATTTAAACGTAGTCATCAGTTGCACATTGCTGCAGTCTTTTTTTTTCTGACTACGGCGTCGTACTTTCTGGTGATTCAAAAATGACACCTTGTTTTGGGGTTTCCTATTAAAACCTCACAAAGAACTGACGTTTCACTGCTCACTATGCAACACTTGGTAAAAACATTAATCTATCGGATCGTAGGATTGGTAAAAAGTAGTCATAGAAGAGTGAAAAGTTCAAAGTTCCTTTGATTTAGATTGGGAATTAGGAAATCATTTGGTTAAGTGGTAAAAGTAGATTAATTAACAATAAATTTAGAGAATAAAGGCTATGAATGAACTTTTATGGGAGAGATGTGAGACTGTAGCGCAAAATACTAGACTTTAATCAATCAGTGCACATTAAGAGTTGAAAACCTCAGTGTTGGCTTATAAGTGACCCGTCAGCAAATAAAGAAATGAAAAAAAAACTTTGATTTCAACTTTTGGCATTCGAAAATTCCAAACTCAAACTCATGTGAACTGTTGTCAGTATTGCAACTACCTTTTCTGTTTTCTTCTATGTGTCATTCTTCAGAAACTCATTTTATATTTTACTTTTTCAGATGGGGCAGCATGAGAAGGCCTTAAAGATCCTCGTGTACAAGCTCAAGGATTTTGGCAGCGCAGAGAGATACTGCACAATCAACACCAAGGTAAACTGGATACATTCTCACATGAGTGAACGTTTACCTCAAACAAGTTCCTGTATTTTGTACGTAGTAATACCTACCCTCCACTTGCTTATTGAGGGATGTTAAACATTCATAAATTAGTAAAACTCCGCCCCTTTTTTGTCATGTCATAGATTTCTTTCATAAAAGGCGACCATTTGAATATTCAATTCTTTTGTCTGTATTTAAATTTGCCCAATTAGCCTCGTTCTTGAGTTAAACACACAAAAGGCTATGGTATCCCAAACGAGGCGAGGCAGGCTAATTTGAATGAAGACAAGAGAATATTAAAATGGTCTCCAATTATGAAGGAGGTCCATAAGGTCACAATGACAATTTTGCATACTACTTTGGAGACAGAGGAATTCATTAACAGCAAGTTCATTTATTTTTACACACCGTTACAAGAAATAAAGACGTTTTTTTAAAATGAAATAACTATGAAGCTAACATAGCCGAGAACCTTAAGTTTTTAATATTTAGATTGAATTTATGGTGAAGGACATGTTAGCACAACAAAAATGTGAAAACAGTAGAGCAACAATGATGCCTTTTAGTATTTATTAGTTTTAAGACCGCTAGTCAGAAACCCCTTAGTAAAAATAATTATAAGTCTACCTTCATGCCTTTACTTCAAATAAAAGATATGAACGGAAGTTTAAATGTTTTAAAAGAAAGATTATTTAGGTCATTGAAATAAATTCAATTCAGTATGCATAATTATCGAAAATAATAACATACTAATTTAATGATATTTCATTATGTTGATAAGTCATGAAAGACGCTCACATAATTTACAGAAATTATTCTCCAGAATCTGACGACATATTATATTCCGTGTCAAAATATTAGATTAGATAATATAGACTGTATAGGAGAGTTTTCATTGTTGTTGTTGATGAATCTACTAGTCCTTGATTGGTGGATTGACACAAAGGTTTCTTTGTTTAGTGTGTTTGAGATGTTTCAATTTGAAAAGGTTGCATCAGACGAAATCCGCATATATTTGGGCCTTTGCTTGAGTTGAATTATTAGACTATTATGCGAGACTGTTTTCATGTTTTTTATAGAGTTTTATATGTTCTTATTGTCCGAGATCTCAATGCAGTTGTTTTGTACAAGTTGCGTGCAGTTCCTAATACAAAACCTGTCAAGCTTTGTTGTACTTGTTCGTAGATTTTCCCATTTTATGTTTCTACTACATACTGTTAACACATGTTGAAAGTTCCTGTCAGGGTTGCCACGGTCCTTGTAAATCCTGGAAAGTTCTGGAATTGGGAAAAATAATTCCTGTTCCAGGAAAGTCCGTGAATTTTGGTCATGGTTATTGTAAATCCTGGAATGGACCGGGATTGCTTAACTTCCAAAATTAATATTGTTAAAATACTTTTGATGTGACAACGTTGTAAAACAAAAATCGCGACTCTAGAAGGCTTGATTTTTATACAGAAGCAAATCTTCTTAAGCTTGTTAATATAGTATGAGTATTGTTGAACTGATTTTTTGAAAAATTTTATAAAACATTCAAGTTTTGTTTGATCGAGAAGGTAATGGATTTACTTAAAAAGATCCTGGAAAGTCCTGGAAAAAACCCATGAATTTCACATTCAATAAATAGGGGCAACCCTTTCCTATGAAAGATTTGTTTTGATGTTACAAGCGCATTAACTAATTGATCAGCGTAAGGATATATTGAGCCTAGCAGTTAGCAGGACATATACCCGGTGTTTCGTCTATAAAAACCAAGCTAGTTTACCTTTTCCCTACGTTAACTCCTGTAGCTCAGTTGGAAAAGCGTCTGACTGGTAATCACATGGTCATGGTTCGATTCCTGTTAGGAACTGAGAGGTTTTTCTTCTGAGAAAAAGAAGCTTGAGACATCGAAAGATATCTCTTACATGTGCGTTATTGAACAAACGTGAGGTCAAGATGGCTGGATATCGGCCAACTTCTTTTTTTTTTGCGTTATTTTGGACAGAGACGAAGTCGAGGTCCATGAAAATGCAAAAAAGAACGGGGCCAATATCCAGCCATCTTGGCCGAATAAGCTTGTTCAATAAAGGATTTATTATATCGCCAAACATTAGAATTAATTTCACTTTACTACTGTTTTCCGTAAGAGAGCTAGTAAGACCAAACCGCTTCCATGTCTTCATATCGCTTTGCGTTTTAATTTTTATATTTGTCGTGTTCTGTTGACGAATAAATTTACGTAACTCCTCTTTTTTTTCTTTGTTTTGACTGACCTCTTCTTCTTTTTGCGACTTCATTGCCCAAAACTCAATCTGTAATTCCGCTCCACGCAATATTTTTTCTTGCGGGAACAAAACGGGCATTACCGAGTGGGGAAGATGGGCCTATCTTGCCTACCCGTGTAACCAATCAGAACACAGAATTCGCTTCATGTTGCCCGCTTAGCGAGCTTGCCATATAATAATACATACTGTTGTTATGTAACGAGGAGATTGAACCAACCTTCTAAATATGGTACTTATAACATTGCAGGGGAAGGACAGATCTAGCCGTGCCAAACTTTTCCAAATGCTTCTCAATGTTTATTTGAAACCGGAGGAGTAAGTAATTTTCAGGTGTTCTTATTCTACTGAATTTCATTCGATCATTTCCTTGCGTTACTCTGTGTTCTATGTCCCACAAACAGACAAGAAGAGCCTTTGGTAGTACCCGCAGTGTCATTACTTAACACACGTACTACAGACTTTGATTCGGTTGAGGTAAGCTACCGAGTTTGTACTTCACTCCATTAAGGATTTTTTTTACTTTTCATCGATTTCTATTGCTCATTTGTCAATTTCTTAGCATCTTTCTCTGACTTCAGCGTCAATTTCGATTTTCCTTTGATAGATAGATAAATTTTATTGAGCTTTAAAATTTCAGCTACCTAAAGCTGAATTACATAAAACTTTACAGATGGTATAATATAAAAACTAGATATTTACGTTAAAAAATTACCTACAATTACTATATATAAAAGTGTTTTTCAATCTATTTGTTTTGGCTTTGGGAAGGTGGTATGGTCTGTTATTTTTGATCCTTGCATGTAGATTCAGCTTAGATACCCTTAAAACAAAGCATTTACTCACAGAGGGAGGGTTTAAAGAGCACAATGTCGGCTTCCATTAATATCAGCTCCGTATGAGTTGACGGAACTACGAATGTTAAACAAGTTACCTTCACGTTCAAGGTAATGTGGTTGGCGCAATGGTAAGATCTTTAATTCCCAGCCACAATTTCCCGGTTTCAAAACCTACTTTTTTCGAGCATTGAACATTTGTGTGACCCTTTTCTGGCAAAGTTGAATCAGCTTTCCATCCATACGAGGTCAGTAAAATGAGTACCCGCCTCTGCTGGAGGCTAACCGGCGATATATTAGTGTCTCGTCCAGGTGGAATCTATAACCCTCATGATCACTTTTCCGAATAAGCACCCCCTCCAATGGGCCATTGTGTTTGTTAAAGGTTCGTTTTTTCGTCTGTAGGTCATGAAGCTGATTCCTGAACAGTGGTCAGTTGGTCTGGTGTCGTCGTTTCTTACCGGATCAGTCCGCTCAAGTCTTCATCGAAAACGAATGACTCAAATCCTAAGTGGTCTAGAGAAATGTGAACATATACGTGTAAGTTATACAAGAAAATTAATTCATTTGCTGTTGTTAACTGCACGTTGCAACATTATTTATTACTGGTTCTTCAAAGATTTTCACCATATTTTTAAAGACACATAGCATCATGAGTAAAAGCAGGATAATTTGTTGAAAACTCGTCTGCATGCATGCTTCATATATTTTATACCGCATTTTTACAGTTCTCATTACCACTGACAGAAAAATAAATGTCTATAGGTAAATAATCATGATGTTTCCGAAGTGAATGAATATTCAAGCTAAGAAATCGATTAATTCATTTGAAACGCGAAAGGAAAAATACATGAAATATATAAAAACACAGCGGTGGACTCTTGTTCGTATGCGCAGGATTTTGTAACGCTTGTTGTCACGTGAACAAATGAGAAAAAACCTGCTCTGAGACCTAAATGCGAAATTTCGCTATTAGCTGAATTTTGACGCTGGATTATATGTTACAGGCATTTGTGCATTGCGAGGAAACCTGAATATTTTCTTTTTTCTTCTTTAATCATGTCTTAATTCCGTAGTTGTCTTCTAATGTCTATATCAACCATTATGTGTTGTTACGTGATCATTAATGAAGTACAAGAAAAATGCTCAACAGTGCACTATTGCATTATATCAAAAGTTATGTGATATAAACCAAGATGCAACAAAATTAACTATACTTGATTTTATAGGTGAAGGCAGCAAACCTGTCGGTACGCCATGGCCATTTTCCAATTCATGACGAAAGGTAAAATCTTACCTGGTATTCTACATGTTTATTTCAAGAATTTTGTGTTTGGGCTTGTGTAGCCACTCAGAATGCAGGATTTTTGATAGACTATTAGTAGGTTTCTACTAATCGTATTTAGGTAAAGTTAATGTTTGTTATGTCAACAGAACTAATGAGCCAAAAAATTGCATTTAAAAACAGATTTTGACTATTGAAAATTACTTGTAAAATACTTGTTTTGTCGTCCCTTCTTTGATGGAAGAATTTTAAAACATAAATTTAAACGTTTTAAAGGTACCCAGTCTTTAGTTAGATTCAGAACAGCATGGCTCTGTAGACTGGGGCTAACTAGTAGTCGGAGTGGCAGTGGTTCGTGAATCAGTACTGGGTCCTAGCATCTTTACCTCATTGAAAAAGAATTGAGGCATGGGAGTCAAAAACTATGAATTTCATTGTCATAAACTATTGGTGAATAAATGATATCCGTCGGTCACTATTACGTGGCAGTTGTAGATTCTTCGACCACGTAAATTATTAAATTATTGATGGTAAATGTAGAAATATTCAAAATGCTACGATCATCTTCTCGTTACTTTCGATCTGTTTTTCAGGCTGTGTCAGTCTTGCCGTCGCCCGTTCAACGATCCAGCGGTTGCACGTTATCCAAATGGAGTAATTACACACGTGCACTGCGCACGTGATAAAAACGTGTGTCCAGTAACTGGACGCGTGTTTAGTGCCAGCGAAGCTTAGTGAACTATTCTTGATACAATTCAATAATTCCATTGATTTAGTTTTTTTTTTACAAACTGTAAATAGGAACTAAATTTCCCAATTTAGGATTTTAAAAACACACAAGCAGAAAAAGGTGACCAGTGTTAACAGAATGATTAACCGCCATACACTAATAATAATAATAATAATAATAATAATAATAATAATAATAATAATAATAGTAATGATAATTATAATAATAATAATAATAACAATAATGGCTTTAATCGGCATTTTACACTACTATTAAACTAGCAGTTTCTAATAGAAAGTGAAGTGCTGCAAGATGAGTCCGTGAGGTGAAAGGCATCTGAACTAAGAAAAGAAACGCATAGAAATTCGGGCTTTCGTTACATTCTTTTGTAAACGATAAATTGAAAAAACTGAAATTAAAACAATACAAAGATCTAATGGAGTGTAAATAATTCAAAAATATGTATTTTAAGTTTCTTCAAATCTGAGTAGTTCAAATGGCTTATTGTTTGTTTGTTTGGTTCATTCGATTTTATCATCGCGGACTTGATGTAACAAATATTTCAGAAATAATATTATGCTTTCTAGGGCGATTGGTCGCACCCGAGGAATTCACAAAGTGGACCCCATCCTTGTTTAACGTTCCAACAGCTGATCTGAAGGAACACTCGCCTTCACCTGCTCGTTATACTCTCTGTATTTCTTTTTCTTCCCTCCTCGCCCAAACCTCCTTCGATAACAAAGGAATTAAACAGCATTCACTTTGGTTAAAGTGTATATCGGAAAAATAGAAAATCTTCATTTAGAAAGGCTTTTGAAAGTGAAGAAAAATGTCGTTTATTTTATTGAAATACCTTGTTTGATTAATCATAGAAACACATTCAACTTTTAAACTTTGTGGTTGCTATAGCAATATATTCAGTCCCTGGCCTCTTATTTCTAAAAGTGAAAATTTTCCTTTTTACCTGTAAGCAAATATTATTCATTCAAACAACTTAGTTAGCTGACAGCTGTGGTGGACACTATGCATGATGCAAAATAAAAAGGTTTTATTTTGTCTTAGAGTGCCAAAATGTTTTTTTTTTGTTTCAGAGTAAAAAGACTTGGACCTAGATTGTTGTCATAGTAACAATGTAATTACATTATTAGATGCATTTTTGTTAGTAAAACAACTATGCAAAGTTTCAGGATCATTGAAAATTGTTTGAGGAAATAACTAATGTCTTGTGACTTTAACCCATTTACTGTTCTGGTCTTGACGTCACAGCTTTCCTAATTTGCATATTTAAAACACATCAATGTCTCGGGAACCAAACCATTTCAATAAAATAAATGGCATTTTTCTTGACTTTCAAAAGCCATTCTAACTGACGATTTTCTATTTTTCCAATATATACATGTTTGATTCTTTTTGTTTAATGCTAGTTTGTTCTTCATCTCGTAACAAACGTATCGGTCCCAGTGTCGACCGTGGCTCCAACATAATAGAGACTGAAAAGACTAAAAGCACAACTGATAAACATTTGACTTTTTCTCAAAAAAATGAACTAAAACTCACTGAATGGACGCACTTTTTCTGTTTTCCACTCGACGAAATAAATGCAAAAACTCTCGGGTTATATTTAGCAAAGAAAAAACGATCTTCAGTTCGTGTGTAGGCCCGCACGGAATTTTGGATAAAATTGTTCCTGCTGCCATGAGATTGTGTTACAGTGGGGGAAAGGAGGTTGTTTGGACTTCATCGTAGTTTCTTCTTACCAAAAAAGGTAATTTAACTAACTGTAATGTTATAGTTGTTGCATATAACATAGAACTATAGGGCGTGAAAGGAACGGCGACATTAAGTGTGTATTTTGACATCGTCAAAACAATGTAGCGAAACTCTTTGTTTGCAGAATTGTGTACGCAAGCTGAATACTGATTTTGAATACTTGGTGTCAGGCTACTTTGAAAGTTTAGTTTAAAAATAAATATTTCTAGAAGCAGTAGCAATTTTTGTGCTTAGATTATTGAATATTTTAACAAGTAAGTTGAAGCCCTATTTACACGTACTACACAGAGCTCCGTTCATTGCGAGGAAACCTAAGCTTCTTGTTTGTAATTCTTTAATCATGTCTTAATTCCGTAGTTGTCTGTTAATGTCTATATCAACCATTATGTACTACACGGATTTTCGTTCATTTTACAGCATACAGCTACAACTGCAACTGGAACTGGTAGACTTATTATATTTTATTAAATTGTCTTTTTAAATTTTTTGAGATACAGTTTTACTCTTACCAAACTGGGCAATGGTTGGACACGAACTAACCTGAAAGCCTTACAAGAATATTACTTTGCCGCCCTCTATCTCTACGACGCAGATGATCCGCGCCTGTACAAAACTATATGTC
>JAOCNB020240951.1:5472-16523 GCA_026546465.2 Palythoa caribaeorum
GTGTTGGTTTGCACACCTCCCTCTCTCTCCCTTAATAGGTATAATGTGAAGTCTGGTGTGGTGTTGGTTTGCACCCCCCTCTCTCACTGAATAGGTATAATGTGAAGTCTGGTGTGGTGTTGTTTTGCACCCCCCCTCTCTCCCTGAATAGGTATAATGTGAAGTCTGGTGTGGTGTTGGTTTGCACCCCCCTCTCTCTCCCTGAATAGGTATAATGTGAAGTCTGGTGTGGTGTTGGTTTGCACCCCCCTCTCTCACTGAATAGATATAATGTGAAGACTGGTGTGGTGTTGGTTTGCAACCCCCCTATCTCTTTGAAATGTTCCAATATGAGGTCTACCATGGTGTTGGTTTGCACCCCCCACCCCTCTCTCCCTGAAAAGTTGCAATATGAAGTCTACCATGGTATTGGTTTACACCCCCCCCCCTATGCCCCTAAAAAGCTGAAAAGCTACAATAATTTTTTATGAAGTCTGCCATTGTGTTGATTTGCACCCCCCTCTCCGCCTGAAAAGTTATAATATGAAGTCTGCCATGGTGTTGGTTTGCACCCCCCTCTCCCCCTGAAAAGTTATAATGATTATGAAGTCTGCCATGGTGTTGGCTTGCACCCACCTCTTCAAAAAGAATGAATGTCGGTACTCCAATAGAGTAAAGGAACAAATATTATTGTATCACGATTAGAATTGAATTATTTTGTTTAGGCTTTCTTCAAGTTAGGAAGATTTGATGAAGCAATTGAAGACTGCAAACAGGCCCTGAAGGTTTTTAAATTTAATATTAAACTAAATTCTGACAAGTCCTTTTTATCAGAAAACCTAAAAGTATGCTATCTTAACATGGCCGTATTGTTTACATATAACTCATTTCTTCTTAATCTGGGTGAAAATTGAGGACTTACACATTGTTCTCAATTTCAATCCATTCTGTGTTTCCAGTGCAGTTTCACTCAAACTATTTCAACAAACGTTTAAAATCAGTTTTACCTGGTTTAAATCAGTTTTACCTGGTTGAAATCAGTCTGCCTGTAATTTGACTCAATTTGCTTTCTAATGAGAGGAAAATACAACTTGTGATTATTTGTCAGGAGGAAATATGTGCTGTCAAGAAATTTTCCAGAGGTGCTAATTTAGCTTTATGTGTTAATAATCACGTTGGCTTGTAAGGGATATTATTTTTATTTTCAAACTTTAGTCCTTTTTGTTCTTTGAAAAAATTTAATTTTGAGTTACTAGTAACACAAAATTTCAAGTTACTAAATTTCGAATTAGTAACAAAAGATTTGAACTAGTAACAAAAGTTTCAAATTAGTATTGTGAAATTTCGAGTTAGTAAAATAAAATCTTGAGTTAGTAACATGAAATTGCAAGTTAGTAACATGAAATTGCAAGTTAGTAACATGAAATTGCAAGTTAGTAACATAAAATTTCAAGTAAGTAACATGAAATTTCATTGTTCTGCATATTTTCCCCCTTTCCTTCAACATGGAGCCAGTTCACTGACTAAGCATTCAGTGGCATATTTGCTAAAAGTTATGCAGAATTTAGGCAGCTTTTTTACAAATTTATAAATCAATTTTTGAGGAATTGCCTTTTACATGCCATAGCTGCTGAACTACGGCTGGTTTCAAGAATCACATTTCAGTTGATTGCTTCATGCTAAAGCTTTTGAACCCTGTTTGGGTTTGCCTTCTAGAATTTTTTCTATTTGAGCCTCATTAGATATAGATGCACAGTCCCGGAAATCAAAGCTATCTAATTTTCTGTGATGTGATGTGTGATTTCTGATTTCAAAATGTTTGATTGACCGGCAGTGTGTACTGTGACAGATGCTATTTTCTTGATTCAGATTGACTCATCATGTGTTAAGGCTTATGTTCACACTGGAAGATCCCTGCAAGCAAAGGCAAAGTATGATGAGGTAAAGATAATAATAAAACAGATGTGTCATGCTTAACACTTTATTGTTTCAGCCATTTCATAAAAAAAATATTTTGTGTTGCTTTTAATTTAGTTATGGGGTATCCACTCTAATATAGGTTTTGTGAACAGATTTGATTAACTTGTGAGAAGCTGATAGATATTTGGGCCTCAGCCCATCATTCAGCAGATAGTGCTCAAGCTAAAGCTATGCAGGTCTGAAGAAAATTTAAACAATTATCATAGTGTGCTACCCTTTCCACTTAGTAATTTGTTACACCTGTTACTCTACACTTATCAACTGTACCATGCCTGTTTTTCTACACTTATCAATTGTGCTATGCTGTTCCTCCACACTTACCAACTGTACCATACCTGTTCCTCCACACTTAACAACTGTACTATGCCTGTTCCTCTACACTTACCAACTGTGATATGCCTGTTCCTCCACACTTACCAACGGTACCATGCCTGTTCCTCCACACTTACCTACTGTGCTATGCCTGTTCGTCTACATTTACCAACTGTGCTATGCCTGTCCCTCCACACTTACCAACGGTACCATGCCTGTTCCTCCACACTTACCTACTATGCTATGCCTGTTCATCCACACTTACCAACTGTACCATGCCTGTTCGTCTACACTTACCAACTGTACCATACCTGTTCCTCCACACTTACCTACTATGCTATACCTGTTCATTTAAACTTACCAACTGTACCATGCCTCTTTCTTCACACGTACCAACTGTGCTATGCCTGTTCCTCCACACTTACCAATGGAGCCATGCCTGTTCCTTCAGACTTAACAGCTCTGCTATGCCTGTTTCTCCACATTTACCAACTGTGATATGCCTGTTCCTCCACACTTTCCAACGGTAGCATGCCTGTTTCTTCACACTTACCAACTATGCTATACCTGTTCATCCACACTTACCAACTGTACCATGCCTGTTCCTCCACACTTTCCAACTGTACCATGCCTGTTCCTCTACACTTACCAAATGTACCATACCTGTTCCTCCACACTTACCAGCTGTACCATACCTGTTTCTTCACACTTACCAACTATACCATGCCTGTTCCGCCACATTTTCCAACTGTACCATGGTAGCATGCCTGTTTCTTCACACTTACTAACTATGCTATGTCTGTTCCTCCACACTTACCAACTGTACCATGCCTGTTGCTCCACACTTTCCAACTGTACCATGCCTGTTCCTCTACACTTACCAACTGTACCATACCTGTTCCTCCACACTTACCAACTGTGCTATGCCTGTTCCTCCACACTTACCAACTGTACCATGCCTGTTCCTCTACACTTACCAACTGTGCTATGTATGTTCCTCCACACTTACCAACGGTTCCATGCCTGTTCCTCCACCCTTACCAACTGTGCTATGCCTGTTCATCCACATCTACCAACTGTGCTATGCCTGTTCCTCCACACTTACCAATGGCTCCATGCCTGTTCATCCACACTTACCAACTGTTCTATGCCTGTTCCTCAACACTTACCAACTGTACCATTCTTGTTCCTCTACACTTACCAACTGTACCATGCCTGTTCCTCTACACTTACCAACTGTACCATGCCTGTTACTCTACACTTACCAACTGTGCTATGTCTGTTCCTCCACACTTACCAACGGTTCCATGCCTGTTCCTCCACACTTACCAACTGTGCTATGCCTGTTCCTCTACACTTACTAACTGTACCATGCCTGTTCCTCTACACTTACCAACTGTGCTATGTCTGTTCCTCCACACTTACCAATGGCTCCATGCCTGTTCATCCACATCTACCAACTGTGCTATGCCTGATCCTTCGCACTTACCAACTGTGATATGCTGTTCCTCCACACTTACCAACGGTACCATGCCTGTTCGTCCACATTTACCAACTGTGCTATGCCTGATCCTTCGCACTTACCAACTGTGCTATGCCTGTTCCGCCACACTTACCAGCGGTACCATACCTGTTCCTCTACACTTACCAACTGTGCTATGCTTGATCCTTCACACTTACCAACGGTTCTATGCCTATTCCTGTACATCAACTGTACCATGAAAATTAAAACAGTTATTATAGTGTGCTACCCTTTCCACTTAGTATTTTGTTACACCTGTTACTCTACACTTACTAATCTATTACACCTGTTACTCTACACTTACTAATTTATTACACCTGTTACTCTAAACTTTCTAATTTGTTACACCTGGTACCCTACCCTTATTAATTTGTTAAACCTGTTACTATACACTTACTAATTTGTTACACCTATTACTCTACACTTGCTAATTTGTTACACCTATTACTCTACACTTACTAATTTGTTACATCTGTTACTCTACACTTACTAATGTGTTACATCTGTTACTCTACACTTACTAATGTGTTACACCTATTACTCTACACTTACTAATTTGTTACACCTGTTACTCTACACTTACTAATGTGTTACACCTGTTACTCTACACTTACCAACTGTATACCAACTGTAACTTACCTGCTCTTCTGCTCTTACGAACTGTCCCTCTACACTTACCAACTGTACTATGCCTGTTCCCCTATGCTTACCAACTGTACCATACCTGTTCCTCTACACTTACCAACTGTACCATGCCTGTTCCTCCACATTTACCAACTGTGCTATGCTTGTTCCACAACACTTACCAACTAAGTTATGCCTGATCCTTCACACTTACTAACTGTGCCCTGCCTATTCCACCACACCAGCCACCTGTGTTATGCCTGTTCGTCCACAGTTACCAACTGCAAATTAAAATGTCAAAACGTTTCTTTTTAAAAAATCTTATTCTTAATGACTTTAGGCGTGGTTGGCACAGTGGTAAGATCTCTGCCTTCTAACCACAAGGTCCCAGGTTCGATCCATGGCTCAGCTAAGAGTTGAGCATTTGTGTGATCTTCTTTTCTGCCAAAGTTGACTCAGCTTTCCATCCTCCCGAGGTTGGTAAAATGAGTACCAGCTTCTACTGGGGGCTAATCTGTGACAGATTAGTGTCCCACCCAGGGGGAGTCAATGACTTTCATCCGCTTAACACTATAGAAACTGGAGATAAGCACCGGCTGCAATGGGCCACTTAGGCTCGTAAAAGGATTTAGCTGTAATCATTCCTACTATGGTACAATGTATAGTGAACAATTCCTTTTAGATTTTCCGACCCCCTCCCCGCTTTTTATTAAGACTCCCACCTTTTTAGGTTTTCAAAAACTTTTCGATCCCTCTCGATTATTTGGCACCTAAAAAGTCAACTCTTTTTGCTGGAAGTTACACTTTAAAGTAATGTATATATAGTTAAGTGTAAGCGTAACGCTTGTACGATGTGGCTTTGAAAGATAAACTCACTAGTTTAGCCCATGCGTGCCAATGATCTCTATATAGAGTGCTAGCTGTATATGGAACTCAACTTACACTGACCGCTTGATGAAGACGCTGTCAGCTGCTTTTCAAACTCAGATTTGGGTTGTAATTTTTTCATCTGAATTAACTTTGATCTTTTTCCCTGTTGGCCAGAAAAATCAGTCAAACAGTTATTTTTGGTAAAATATATTTTCTGTTCTACGGCCCTCAAGGAACAGTAAAAAGCTAAACGTTACTGTTTGATCCATCTTCTACTGTTACCTTAGAGCATCACTGAAAAAATAATGTTCTGTGGTTTAACCATCAATCATACCTTGTATAATTATTAATATTTTTAACAAACAAATACATACACACACATTTTAAAACAAAGTTAAAAACGGGAAGAGGAGCAATGAGTAATCGATGACGTCACTAACCTCATTTTCTTCCTTTTCTTCATCTTCGGCGACAAACTTTGGTACCAACCCTGGTTGGGTGGGGAGGAAAAATGGCGCTGCCTTCGGTTTTTTGGGAGGTTCCTTTGGCTTATTTCGTCGCTAAAAAACCAAAAAAATGTTAAGTTTGAATTGATTGCTTAGGAACTGGTTATCTAGTCTCCTATGGAGCAGACGTGTAGCACAGTTGGTAAGTGCGCTGCCTTCTGTGTAGGAGGTCCCCAGTTCGACTCTCAGTGACTCCAACGTTTGTTCCGTCTCTCCTCTGATCTGTGTAGCTGTAGCTTTAAATACCCGTAAACGGAGCACTGACAGAGGGAGGGGGTAAAGGGTGCACTGTCGGCTTCCATTTATACCAACTCTGATCCATGTAGCTGTAGCTTTAAATACCCGTAAAACAGAGCACTGACGGAGGGAGGGGGTAAAGGGCGCACTGTCGGCTTCCATTTATACCAACTCTGATCCATGTAGCTTTAGCTTTAAATACCCGTAAAACAGAGCATTGACGGAGGGAGGGGGTAAGGGGCGCACCGTCGGCTTCCATTGATAACAGTTCTATGAACTGAAGGAACTACCGACGTTGAATAAAGGAACTTTACCTTTTTTTACCTATGACAATAGAATTTTGAAATGTACCCCTGCAAATTGAGGCATACAAGCTGACTGTACGAGGTTAACCTTGGCCTCGGTTTCATGTAGAGGCTTGGTTACCTTTCAGGTACTTTGAAAAGGTCTATTCAAAATTGATTTGAAGGAGTAGGTAAACTTTTATAACTATAACCTGCATAAACATTCATCCTCGATTATTGACATTTGGAGATCTCAAACACAAAACCTGCTGTAGGCAAGCAGTATTACACACGGAGGTCTACTAGATTGAAACATGTTGAACGCACTTCACTAATCTGTGATTACTTCCAGTTAAATAAATACTCTTCGGTGCCAAATAAACGGGCGAGGGGAAAGGGGTCGGGATAAACGGGGAGGGGGGGTCGGAAAATATTGGAAAACCTAATAAGCAGGGGGGAGATGGTCTTAATAAACGGGGTGGTTAAAAAATCTAAAGAGAAGTTATGAGGTCCACTCACATGCAGCTGCAGATATCATGTGATTTTTGTGGTTAGTTTCGGAGACTGACTGCCTAGTCTGACTACAAAGGAGACGATCTGACGAGTCGCCACGTATTAATAATTTTGCAAATTTGAGTATATCATATAGTTTTCTTTTTATCCAGGGAAAAAGCTGACTGTGCCTCGGGAAACTGAAAAGTCTCACATTTTTATTCTGCAAACTAACAGTACACAAAAATTTAAGGTTTAAAATTTAGAAAATTTAACAAACGGGGGGTCCTAATAAGGTCCGGGGGGTCGGAAAAATCGAAATTTTAATACGCGGCGAGGGGGAGGGGACGTTTATTTGGCACCCAAGAGTATTTCCTTTCCAACTTTGTAACCAAGTTGGATATTTCCCGACTTCGATCAAATCGAAGTATTTTTACCTTAATTATGTCAAGGTTTGTGAGGTTCCTCCAGCGTGACTGTGGCAACAAGGAAAGCGTGACAAGTTCATCAGACAGCTGGTCAGGACTCTTGTATGACTGGGTGTCGGCGTTACTATTTTGCGTGACCTCGTCATCGCTTGTCACCATATCTTCACTTTCAGAATCTGAAACTTGTCATTAACACAAAGCCAATAAGCATTATCGTCGGACTATGTATATCAAGTTCTAAAATAAACTAAAATAATTTTGCTGCTGATCCCCAATATTTCAAAATTCAAAATAGCTGGTCAATGGCTCAACTGAATATGGTATTTCTGACAGTGAAGCCTGCGGAATTGGCAGAAATAGTTATTTTACCGGCACGGACCATAGGACTGGGTCCGAGCAAGGAAAGGGATTATGGGTATCGAGTAAATATATAAAGGGCTAAGATAGAAAGTTTCAATCACTCTAGCTAGGTTCAGCGTTCACTTTAGTTATTGTTTCGTGCTTCATCCATGAGGACCGGACCTCAACCCCCAGAGTTGGCGGCATCGCAGGTGGTCTCCACCACCAGGTGGGGGTATACGTTCCCTTTATCCACAATGTGGTTTGGGTTTTCGTATCCGGCGGTGTAGTTTTCTCGTCAAATAGTAGTGTAACAGATTAGAGTGAAAATGTGTAATTCTGGCCGTTGGAGACGGCAAGAGTGTAGAGCTGTATTTTTGTTTATGGTATGATAACAAGCATCGACTCAATAAACTGCCTACCGGGTTCTCGCTGACCTACAAGCCCATGTATCTATTCAAATTGTAAAGTGTCTGAATGGGTAGTGTTGGTAGAATATAATTTTTTTCATTCTCTCATCTATACGATGCCTTTGGAAGTTGTTACAGTGTCAAAAGTTATTTCACTTTGCAAGCAGAACGTTTTATCGCTTCTATATTCCACAAAACAAACAGTGACTCTTCATCTTCCAAATACCTTCATGGTCTCTAGCGCTCGTAGTAGGCAAATGAACTGTGCTTGGTTGATAATCGGTTTGAAGAGGGACCAACGACACCAGATTGTACAGCGTACGGTTTGACCTGGCCAACAGGAAAATGAAATAAACAAAATGAAAATAAAAACAAAAAACAAAGAAAAGTGCAAAATTTGCAGCTGAATTTTCCTTTACAATTCAATGTAATCCTAAATAAAACATCCGTGCACGAATTGAAAGATGAGATATTGTGAGGGGGCTAAAACGTCACTCTCCATCCAGCTGTTAGCATGGCTCTTCGGACTGGGGCGAGCAATTTAAATATGCAGCGGTCAAAAACGGCGGCTTTCTCTCAAGCTGGGTATTGTGCTTTGTGTGAGTAAAGTTTGCTCTACAGCTATTGAATTTAAAGTCTTGCTTTGGAATCAGATTAGAACCGCAAATTATTTTCCAGCTTTTATGCTACCTGAGGCTTAATCCGGCAAACTTGAATAAGATTGAGGTAAGAAAACAGTGGCTTCGAAGGTTTTTGTCAACATTCGAACCTCTCTTTACTTCCCCGGAAGAAGAAAAGTAACTTTGTCGAAACGTCGGAATATTTTTCTATTTTACAAATTCCTTTATAACCAGAGATATTTATTGTACGATTTTATCTACATATATTTCTAATTCGAACCTAAGTTTCTCAGGCCAGTAGTTTTAAATTTATATAAAACATTTGAAGATTGGACTGACGCTGTAACAAAACCCGAGTCAGCATGATCGTGACTGCAGAAGAGGATCTTGGCAGTTTTTTAAATAACAGGTGATCAATCCACCTTTGAACTGGTAGAAGCAAAATCAGATGCAATTCCTGAGCTAAAAACTATGTGTGTCCCTGGAACTTCGACATTACGTTTTAAATGAAATTGGTAAACGACGTAATCCACGGATGAGATGGCTCACAAACAGCCCTTTCATAAGGACTTCTAAGTTCTACAATTTGATTTTTGAAAATTTAGGACTATTTAGTTTTTTGGGTTTTTTTAATGGTACGGACCCTGGGGCGTCGTGGTTGGCGCAGTGGTAAGATCTCTGCCTTCTAACCACAACACCCCCAACTCAGACGAGTGTTGAACATTTGTGCAACCTTCTTTTCTGCCAAAGTTGACTCAGCTTTCCATCCTCCTGAGGTCGGTAAAATGAATAGCAGCTTCTGCTGGGGGCTATCTTGCGATGGATTAGTGTCCCGTCCTGGGGGAGTCAATGACTCACTACAGAAACCGGAGATAAGCACCGGCTCCAATGGGTCACTTAGGTCAGTAAATGAATTTAGCGTTGGCACGGACCCTGCACCCATACAAAGAATGCGCTATAAACTACTTTTTTAGATAACAAAAAAAAAACTTAAGAGCCAAGGTCTTAAAATCCTCTCACCATAAATAAATTCCCAAATCATCAACATGAGTTGTTACCAGGAAGTCCCCAACAGGTGACAGGCTCAAGCTTGTAACAGGCGAGTCCACAAGGAAACAATCTAATAACCTAAAATTACAAAACTTTAGCTGACTTGAATGAAATACAATTGATTAAGTAGCGCAGAGCAGAGCAGAGCAGAATAGTATGTATATAGCAAGCCGAGCAGAGGAGAAAAAAAGAGAAGAGAAGAGAAGAGAGAGGAGAAGAGCAAAGTAGTGTAGTGAGGTGTAGCGTCGAGTAGAAAAGAGTAGAATTGAGAAGAGCAGAGTAGGGTTGAGAAGAGCAGAGCAGGATTGAGAAGAGCAGAGCAGGGTTGAGAAGAGCAGAGCAGAATTGAGAAGAGCAGAGTAGAGTTGTAAACAGAGCAGATGAAGAGCAGAGCAAAACAGAATAGAGTAGAGCAGCGCAGAACAGAACAGAGCTGAGCAGAGAACAGCAGAATTGAGCAGAGCAAAATAGAATAGTACAAAACAGAGTAGAGGAAAGCAGAGAAGACCAGAGTAGAGCAAAGCAAAGCATACCTGAGCAGAGCAAAACAAAGTAAAGCTGAGCACAGCAAAGTAGAGCAGATTAGAACAAAGCAGAGAAGAGCAGAGCAGAGCAAAGCACAGCAGAGCAAATTAGACCAGAGCAGACCAGAGAAGAGCAAAAGCTGACCAAAGCAGAGCAAAGCAGACCAGAGCAAAGCAGAGCAGAGTAAAGCAGAGCGGAGCAAATTAGACCAGAGCAGACAAGAGAAGAGCAAAAGCAGACCGGAGCAGAGCTAAGCAGAGCAGAGCTGAGCAGAGTAGAGCAAAGCAAAACAGACCAGAGCAAAGCAAAGCAAAGCAGAGCAAAGCAGAGTAGAGCAAAGCAGAGCAGAGTAAAGCAGAGCAGAGCAAAGCAAAGCAGAGCAGAGCAGAGCAAAGCAAAGCAAAGCAAAGTAGAGCAGAGCAAAGCAAAGCAAAGCAGAGCACAGCAAAGCAGAGCACAGCAGAGCAGAGCAGAGTAGAGTAGAGTAAAGCAAAGCAGAGCAGAGCAGAGCAGAGCAGAGCAAAGCAGAGCAAAGCAAAGCAGAGCAAAGCAAAGCAAAGCAAAGCAGAGCAAAGCAAAGTAAAGCAAAGCACAGCAAAGCAAAGCAAAGTAAAGTAAAGCAAAGCAGAGCAAAGTAAAGCAAAGCAAAGCAAAGCAGAGCAAAGCAAAGCAGAGCAAAGTAAAGTAAAGCAAAGCAGAGCAAAGTAAAGTAAAGCAAAGCAAAGCAGTCCAAAGCAAAGCAGAGCAAAGTAAAGTAAAGCAGAGCAAAGTAAAGTAAAGTAAAGCAAAGCAGAGCAAAGTAAAGCAAAGCAGAGCAAAGTAAAGTAAAGCAAAGCAGAGCAAAGTAAAGTAAAGCAAAGCAGAGCAAAGTAA
>JAOCNB020241622.1:0-16514 GCA_026546465.2 Palythoa caribaeorum
GTTTCTTGAGAACATTTTACCAAAAGCTTAAAATCTTCCTTGATCTTCTGTCTTTTTTATTTTCTGGACAAAAAGAGTAGAGTGGTGCATGAGTAAGAGCAGAGTGGTGCAGCACCACTCTGTGGGGAGAACTCTGACTTCGTCAGCAGCTCCATCATGTCAGAGAAGGCATCCTTTGCATGTGCAATTCTCATATAAATATTTTTTCTACAGTTTCCATCTTAGATGTTAAAAATTAATAATTACTATTGTTAAAGGTAATATTCTTATTATAAAGACCTATCAAGGCCACTGTCACCAGTGAGGGAAAATTAAATTAGTGAATTTTTTTATACCACCTTGCACTCTGGCCTCTATTTTTAAAAAACCTAAAGATCGTTCGTTAGAGGATAAAGTTATAATAATTGTGTACAAGTGGGATACAATGGAAAAAATATTTTTGTCATCACAAGCTTCTTTATCTTAGAACAAAAAACTTCTGACAGGAATTGAAACTACAAAGATGTGGGGTGAAATGACTTGGAGCAAAGGACTATAGGACAAAATGACTTGTTTTCTCTTAGTAATTATTATTGATAAAATATTGTTGTTATTATTATTTTTAATATTTATCAATGTTAAGTAATGTACATCAGGTTTTTTGCTGAAACATTGAAATGTTGTTAGTATTTCAGTTTGGTTATACAACAGTATTTGGCGCCTACTCTGCATTTCTATTTATAAGAACAGGTGTGTATAGAGACTATCAGTGTATGTCTAATCTTTCCATCTGGATAATTAGTTACTGGCCAGTTATATGGCGGAGTCTCCATGTTGCTGTCAAAAGCTTCATACTCTGAGCTGACTCTATTTAACAGTATCTCATGTGTTTCTAGAAATAATATAAAACGCTATTATGCTGGAGAACACAAGAAAAGTATTGAGAGAGAAGAAAGGAGGTGAAGCCGTTGTTGAGTTATATGGGACATCATTCCGTGGTTTATGTTCAGTTTTAAAAATGGAGTATAGAAAATCAGAGCATGCATTGTTTTGTGCTTATTGCAGTTTAGATATTATTTTCTTTTCAATGATAACTGAATGTCATTTCGCTTTTTTGTTCTACAGGCCACCTTATTGGTCCTGTAATATGCCACAGTTTTTGTAACTTCATGGGGTTTCCAGCTCTGGAGCAGATACCAAGGTCTCCTCATTCACGCAGTAAGTACACTGTAATATATTTTTATTATTGTTGTTTTTTAATTTTATGAATTGTTTTTGAAATACGTTGTGATTGAAACCGTCTGTGCTATTCTTGTAGTGTTGAGTAGATGAGAGTCATTGACTTCCCCTTGGCCTCACACTAATTCCTCGCAGGTTAGACCCTACAGAAGCTGGTAGTCATTTTACCTATTGCGTAAGAAGGGGAAGCTGAGTCAACTTCGATGGAAAGAAACAATAAGCAATTGATAAAGGCATAGGCTCGTTGTAACTAGCAGGAGCGATAGGTTATCTGGGAACCCTTAGTTCCTACATGGCTACCAACTGAGTTAGAATGACAATAATTTGCCTGCGGTAACCTTCGGCATGCTGTTGGCGTCTATGCCAGCGGCGACTACTGACACTTTTTGGTACAGTATATGAAAACAAGGCCTGACACAACTACTGATGTTGTTCATCCATTTTGTTCACAGTTCTCGCTGCAACTTTTGTCATTGGATTGGTAGCTTTCCTCTCCCTGGCGTTACCATTAACTAATCCAGCATGGTACGGCTCGCTTTACTTGGCAGCAAGCTGAGAATCACCTTACAGGATCAAGGAGACCAAACTGACAAGCCTCCATGTCTCACTTACTTAATCCTCTTCACTCCTAGCGGAGCATAGGGCCCCCACCAAAGTCTTTGTGTTAAATTCGCCAAAAAGTTGTCATGATATCTAAAACCGTTTTCATGGCAAAACCTGTCAAGACGCATCAGAAAAACATCAGACTGTAAAATAGACGCTGAACACAAGTCTGACTTCTGGTGCGTAAAAGGTAGTAAAAAACTCAGAGATGGCGTACGGATGCAATTTGTTTTTTGTAAACTACTCTTAGGTTATATATAAGGTTTATCTAAAACTTAGATTTAAATATACTTTTCTTTCAAAACATTTTGGGCCAACAAATGCAGACAACGTGTGGAATCTGTCATTTTGGCCACCGGGGGCCTCGTTTTTATGCCGGAAGTAAACTATTTTGTTGACATTGCATGCAGTCACGTGCGCGATGACCCGAGATTGTTGACATTGCATGCAGTCACGTGCGTGATAACCTATATAGATTGTTGACATTGCATGCAGTCACGTGCGTGATGACCCGAGATTGTTGACATTGCATGCAGTCACGTGCCTGATAACCTATATAGATTGTTGACATTGCATGCAGTCACGTGCGCGATGACTCGAGATTGTTGACATTGCATGCAGTCACGTGCCTGATAACTTATATAGATTGTTGACATTGCATGTAGTCACGTGCGCGATGACCCGAGATTGTTGATATTGCAAGCAGTCACGTGCCTGATAACCTATATAGATTGTTGACATCGCATGCAGTCATTTGTGCGATGACCCGAGATTGTTGACATTGCATGCGGTCACGTGTGCGATGACCCGAGATTGTTGACATTGCATGCGGTCACGTGTGCGATGACCCGAGATTGTTGATATCGCATGCAGTCACGTGCGCGATGACCTAGAGAGTTTGGTTTCCTAATTTTTCTTTTCCAAATTATTTTTTAACTTGACAGCAGCTTCAGAGAAAGCAAAACTACTTGCAGCAAAACTTTCGCGATTTACAAACTGCTTCCAATTATTGATTTACTTTTCTTATTAGGAACAGATAACTTGTGGAACACATCAGTTCATTGGCAGTGCATGCAAAGTTGCATGTACAGAATATTTAACTATCATGTAAACCATGCCGCGAATTTTGACTGACTGTTATTTAAAAGATATTTTTCTGAAAAAAAAATGAAATTTTATACGAAGTGATGTTCATACCATCAAATTACACAGGTTTAGTTTGGTACTTTTTAACCACAAATAATCTGCTATTTTGGTGAAAATAAATGTTTGTCATGGAACGAATTTGTGTTTTTGCTTCGAGCTATCAGTAACACTAATCGTGACGGGCTGCCTGTGCTCAGTTTGGCCGAGTAAGTTTGGGTACGAGTGTAATAGCCAGTTCCGAAGTCTGTTTGTGGACGGGCTGGCTGGCTAGCTGGCGATGGATGTTTTTGTGAACACGAAGTATAGTCATTGTCTTGCTGACTGATTTGTCTGCATGCTTTTCGGCATGCTTTCTCAAAATTTCTTGCTCTTTTTTCGACGAAAACGTGGAAGTTGCAAATCTAGAGGAAGACAGTGCGCTTTCATGAGTTTTTGATTTTTTATGGTGCAAAATCGTGTCGCGTTTCGCAATTAAGGCGTGCTCACACTAGAGACGCAAGCGCAGACGATGCAAGCTACACAGGCGAAGACGGGTTTGGGGCTTGCGTCTGCATCCGCGTTTGCGTCATCCCCATTCACACTTGGAAATTTGTGAAGCAAGTGCAAACGCAAGCGCAAGGTGTGCGCAAGAAACAGGAAATTTTCCTTTTTCTTGCGTCTGCGTCAAGTTACATTCACACTTGTTTTTATTGCTGTTGCGTCTGCGCTTGCGTTTGCGTCGCCAGTGTGAACGCGCCTTTAACAGCCGACACAGTAGATCAGCTAATCAAATCTGCGATAAAGTCGAATGAATCGCCCCATAGAAACAAACAATCTGCAATTTGAAATACTCAAATGCAAAGAAACTGGTAAAACACATTGTTTTTGTTTTAACTTCTGTGTTTTAATTTTTCACTCAATTGTTTACAAAGTCAAAGATCGCCAATCGCCCAACGAAGCATGTGAAAGTCGAAAACCGGAATCGTCTATAGAAACAAGCAATCTGCCATCAGAACTAATCAGATGTAAAAGCATTGATAAAATACATATTTTTGAACATTTTACCTTTTATTTTTGAATTATTTTAATTTCTCAGGTGTTTTCAATTAATTGTTGACAAAGAATAATTGCGATAGCCCGACTTTTAACGTCTCCTATGGCTACGGGTTGCTTTTCCCATTTCAGATGCCTTACAGTTTTATTCCACTGGCTCCAGCAGTTCACTTTCTATTAGAATATTCTAGTTTACTGTATGCTTCCCAAGTATCAGCTCAAGTTTCGATCATTTAAGACATTCGCAGAACTGTGTCTATGTTCTTTTACCACAGTCTAAAATGACTGTTGACCAGCAAGTTCATCAAATTTGCTCTAACGATATTCAAGCTGTGCCTTTTGGTATTTGCGTCTTAAGACCTTCCAACTTGGAATGAGCCTCACCACTTTTACGAAACTTTCGAAATCTTGCACGCGAAACAAATGTGAGTTGGGAGTTGTTGCGATGGAGGCAAGTTCCTGGATACCATGCACGTGTTTTCCCACAGCCAACACGTAGATCTCGATCCCCATGAATTTTAACTGCAGAGCCCTCCATAGGGTCAGTTCTTTATAGAGAGTGGATCTACCGTCTGTAACAACCATTACCCGTTTGAAACTTCGTCTGCGGACACCAGAGTTTGGATTCTTTAGGAGCTGTGTGCGACACAGGTTGAGAGCTTCTTGTGTGTTGGTCATACCTTAACAATAAACACGAAAGTAAAAATCGATTCAATGTTAACAAGTACGATCCGTGTTTTGAGTTGGCGATCCTTTGAATTATCAGCGACACCAATAGTATATACAGTCTCCATTACGTACTATAGATACAAAAGTTTTCCAACAGTTACAAAACTATCAGTGAAGCTGTGTGCGACAAAGGTTCTTTTCTTTTTTGGTTCATATGATAGTTAAAAGGGATACACTCTAGAAAGTTTCAGATACTTCGTATAGCCTTTTAGTAGTATATTAAGGCTGAGAGTGTTTTTACTAAAGGATTCGGTCCAATTATTTCGGTTTATAAAACCAGTTTTAACTAACAAAACGTTTAGAAAGAAGGACCCAAATCTTATTCTTGATACTTATAATTTTGTTTCACAATTATTAAACGTCACTGAACGGGATACACACCTTGCTCGTGTTGAATCTTTGTGCGTATGTAACTCTTTGCAATGGCTGATCTGGTGAAATTAAATGCAATCTTAGCTCGGTTTGAAAAACAAACTGCAGCATAGTGGGTAGATCGCTTGGCCCGGCTGATCAGATGGACTAGTCCCCGCTTTGCTCGTTCAAACTCTTTGGGTTCAATGGAACTTGATGCGTCAATAAGAAACACGACATCGTAGACAAAAAATCTTGTCCAGGAAGGAGCTTGACGTTTGACGCGCCGAAGCTTTCCAGGACCTCTTGCCAGGAAATACGTCATCAGTTTCTCGGCTGTTTCCTCAGGCGGCGGAATCCGCTGTAGTTCTAAGAAATAAATCATGTGAATTCACGGGTTGGAATTTTCTGTATTCATAAAGGTAATTAACGGTTGAGTTTTGTGTGCATGTGAAGTCCACCAAATTACCATAGATTTTATTTGATTCTTGATAGATAGCATGATTCATTCTCTCATCCTTCACATAATGGAAATCTGTCATCATCTATTTTATTATAAATCAATATCACCAACATCACCATTGCGATAATCAACATAATTTTCTAGTTTTCTTCAACATCATCATCATCACCACCACCACCGTCATCATCATCATCATCTCTATCTTCATCACCGTCATCATCGCCATCACCATCATCATAATCATCGATCATCATCACCATCAACATCATCATCATCTCCATCTTCATCACCATCACTGCCATCATCATCATCATCATCATCATCTCCATCACCGTCATCATCACCATCACCGCCATCATCATCATCATCTCCATCACCGTCATCATCACCATCATCATCTCCATCTTCATTACCGTCATCATCAACAACATCATCGTCGCTATGTCTTTATTATCAACAATAACATTAGCACCATTATCATCATCATCATCATTACTAGTCTAGAGAGACCCGTCTGAAACAAATGACAATTAAGTTGTCCAAGTGCGAATTATTATTTGTTTCAGACGGGTTTTCCAGCTCTCTAGTCTAGACTAGTAATGATGATGATGATAATGATAATGGTGCTGCTGATGTTGATAATGTTGTTGTTGCTAATAAAGACATAGTGACGATGATGATAATGTTGTACGAACACCATGCATATTTTCTTGTAATTATAGACACACTCGTTCCATTTCCGTATCAAAGTGATAAGTCATGCATGGCCTACTTATATTTAAAAAGCTATTGATTTTAGCATTGTCTACGTTACTGTTAAATATTGACGTTTGTTTATCATTCTTTAACTATTGAAGGTTGGAATTGGGGTCTCTAACTGATAGATCGATTACACACAGTTTCTTTTGGGGATTCATATTTCATCAACGCTTGATAATGCACGCGCTGGTCGGAAAAGGTCACCATCGATCAAACTCAAAGACCATGCTTTTTCTTTTGATACAAAATAGCCGCTGCTATTAGTAAATCCTCCCTCTCTATTATAACGTGAAACTGTGACCCTTGCAGACAATATCTTAATGTGTTGTGATTGTTCCTCGTATTCGTGATGTTATCAGATCATATGATAAAATTATCATCGATCACGATACAGTTGTATATAGAGAATTCTAATAAAACTCCCGTGCAATATAGAAAGGTATCACTACAGAGTACTTTTAAAAGTAGTCTTGTAGTACAGTATCTGTAATAGGCAGCATGATGCGCCCAGCATTTCAAAAAATTTTGAACCTTCGCCCATTGCAAACATGCCATCCTTATCACTTGCTATCTTATTATATTCAACACTTCAAATGCGGCACTCCGCTACATTAGCGACATTTGAGTGACAATTGTACAAAATGCTTGTGCTGCGTCTTTTTATCAGTCTGTGAAGCTTTGCAGTTTAAAAGTCAAAAAACACTTTCATTAATTAAAAAGCTATTAGTAAAATCTTGAACAAACAAATGAGAAAACGAGATAAGAAAATTTGGAGCGAGAAGCATTAAAATAATAGTTTGAAACTTCTGCTTGACCTTTTAATTACATGATGCATCCGCAATATCTTATCGTTATTTCTAGTAGTTTCGGTAACTCAGCTATAAGTTAAGAGGATTTATCGAGCGAACTTGGATACTAAAAGGACCTTCAAAGTCCACCAGGGGCATATTTAGCTCTGTTTTTTAGATCTCTTCCCATCATAAAATGACAAACAATGTCTAATTGGTCGTGGTAATAACAGCTGCGACATCACAAAATAACAATACACAAATCTTTAGCCTTTGGGTAAAATTTTCTAACATAACACGATTTACACCTGTTTTAGGAACTGAACAATTTGGGTTAAGTTTTGAAAGTCTCGATGCACTGAAGCGACAATTACAATTATTCAATTTCAACTGTACAATTAAGAACATTAATTGTATCAAACGAGGCAGTTATTTATGGCTGCCAATTTCCAGCTGGACATCGATCGGTAAATTCTTTTACGAACCTAGACGCTCTTTGGAGCCGATGACTAGACAAGACAAGACTTTAATGACTCCTTATTATACTCGGTCCATCGGAATAGTGCAAGAAAAGTTCAATATTAATTTCTGATTATGAAATACGTTACCGAAATAAAGCGAAAGGTCTATGTGAGAGTATCGCCGGATCACTAATCGTTCCCAGAGTGGTAGAATATCTATATTGTGCAGTATATAAATTGCAATTGGGTTAACTATAGTCATTGCACAAACAAATAAAAGACCGAATATTAATTTTGGATGGATCGGGTTAACTGCTATCATCAAACTTATACCAAGTCAATGAGAGGTGTTTGAAGACGTTAAGTTCAAAGCAAAGTTAAGTAATCCAAGCTAATGACAGCTAATTGTCAGGAAAAGAACAGAAATTAACTAGGTATGTGTTAAAGCCATTTTCAGGTACACCCTGCCAATCTTGAACTTCCGACTTATTCTTGACCCAGGTTTGACACCCAATAAAATGACCATTTTGTTCGTCTTGAAGAGAAGATTCAGATTCTTTGTTTTAACACATTTGGAAGTTAAACATTTTAGAAAACAATTTTTTCTTTTACTTTTGAAAACTTGGTCGAATAGGGTTCACATGTAACAAACAAGAACCTGTTATATAGTAATATACTCACCTTGTTCACTAACACTGGGCGACATCGCGTTCTCCCATATAATTCCCTTGACTTGATGCTTCACTAGATAAGCAAAAAATATAAAAAAGCACCAATAGAACGTAAACGTAACCATTGCCATCCTTTACCTTGTGTTTTTAACCCTTCAAGTTCAAGAGTTTTCTAGAACTGAATTACTTGTCTTTGTTTCAAGCACCGTAATCGACCACCAACCGTTCGCGTGATGGACTGGAGAACTCACTCAACCAAATGCAATGATTTGATGATTTATAGCTCCGTTTAGGCACTGTATTTCGTCCGTCAAATGCTGAGCATCTGGTATTGGCCAACATTTTTTATTTAAAATGGGGTCTGATATATTCATTCTTTTCAGTTCCACCTCGGATATTCTGTAAACAAAGCTGATCGCTCAACCAATACTCTTTGTTGTCCGACCCAATTTTCGCAAAGCATCGCAAAGAATGAACTAGAAATGAGGGATAATTATTGAAATATTTTACTACGCTTTGCTACGTTTGATACAAAACAAGTATCTGTATCACTGAAGACAACTATTGTTGAATTTTAGCTGTTAAAAGTGAGACTGTGAGACAACTGGGGATAAGATTTTTCAACTGCACCTGTAAAAATTTTCAGAATTTTTTTTAAACGCAATTCTAAATCAGTGTCTCTCTCAGTTTACTACACCGGACACGGCCGGGTTTGAAACTCTGCAAATTATCTAACACCAAAACACTTGCTATTATCAAAGGATCGTTTTTTATCGGTAAAACTAAACGACAAATTACTCGTCTTAAATTGCTCAGCCGGCAGCAATTCTTGCATGTTCTTGCATTTGCCGTTTTTCAAAACGATAAAAAACCAAATTTCAATGTTGTTTCTAATAAAAGCCAAACAGATGGCTCACAGATATGTGCAAGGCAGAGCTAATGGTACCGATTTGAAACTGATATAGTGTAACAACTTTATCGATTTCAAATCTGCCCCTCGGCAACGTGTCATGTGAGAACATGTCGGGCCGGCTGATCTGTTTGGGTTATCAGCAGTTCTAGATACATAATTTTAAAAATGAAGGCGTCGCTTCAGATCACTGATCAGGCCCGATATCCCGCACTGCCACCGCTTTTAAAATTAAGTAACTGCATCTTAATTTTAAATAATTTTTTTATCAGTTCAAAATCTTAATTTTTGGTTGTTCTGATAAAAACATAACACGAAAATTAAGTTTTTAAAAATGTTTCCAGATAAAGAAGTCAGATCATGGTACGGACTACGAAAATCCGTTTGGAATCAGTTCAGAGTTCCCATAGCTTTTCTGAGCTTTCTTCCACATTTTAGTGTAAGAACCATAATGAACGCGAGGCCGCAGAAATGATCCAGCTGCATGAGAGTAAGACACACACCCGAGGCCGAGGCAGAACAAGGGAGAAGAACTCTTCTTATGCCGTTATGGTTATAGTACACATTCTTTATATTTGTATTTGTATAATTTTGTATATTTGATTTGTATTTCTACAATATATTTGTATTTGCACTTACTTTCCCTTTACCCTTAGTACCCTTAAATTTATTTTTATATTTTCATGTTTTCATATTTTCATGTTTTTGTATTTTCATGTTTTCATATTTCTATATTTTCGTATTTTTATATTTTCAATTTTTTATATTTTTATATTTTCATACTTTTATATTTTTATGTTTTTATATTTTCGTATTTCTATATTTTCAGTTATTTGCTTTTTTTAAAATTAAAAACATTTTGTTTAAGAGAGAAGAATGCAGCGGCATTTTAAAGTTACTCAAAAATGTAAGTCTCGTTGTATTTAGGTGTTGAAAGATTGATAAATTGAATGAGATAAGCTGTCGTCAGCAGGAAACGATAAAACTTTAAAACACTTGTAACCTCTTCAGCGATAATTTGAATAAACAAATTTAAGTGATTGATTTCAATAAAAGCTTTTTCAAGCTCTAGTCTAGCGCTCTGGCCGATATCATTCACTTTTGAAAACTTAGATTTGCTATGTAACTGGAAACTTAACATGAAACCGAAACTCACAACATTTACCACGCCAAGTTTACACCCTAATTTACTTCCACACCTCAAATGTTATTCTTATTGATGAATAGTTAAAAACTGTAGAATTTGTCGGTGAGTATTGAGTTAAACGCAACTGAGTTAAATCTAAAATTAGAAATTAACTCCGTCGAAGGGGTAACGCTCGAAACGAGCGAGAGCTTTTACGTAACACATCTCAGTGTGGCGATGAAATTTTTCACCATGGACTGATTCAGTGTAACATACACTTCAAATTTTTATTTCTTATTTCAATTTTAGCCATGTTACAACCCTGCAATATTTGACTTTGTATTTTTATTAATGAGATAAATTAAGATAAACACGTTCTATCAAGTTCGACCGATCAATACTTGTTTGCATTTGGGTGCCCTGCTATCCGGTCCACGTATACTTTGTCTAAATTATTCTAATAATTCCTCATTTTGTTAGTATATTGTATATTGTTTGGCTTCCAAAGATAATCGCCCAGTTTTTCGGAGAATACAATTTAAGCTTATTAATTTACAAACGAATTTATATTTAGTTACGTGAATATATCAGGGGCGAGGTGTTTGCTGGTTGATACTAACCCTGGACAAAGCCAGAGTTCATATGATCAAATGATTTTTACCAATGAAAGTTTTAATGGGTTTACAAAACAGGTTTTACATTTACCACTGAGGAACTAGATATTAAGCCGTGTCCACAGCAGAACCCCAATTTAAACGACAGCCCAAACTAGTCTCAATAGGCCTTTTACAGCTGGAGGTTACATGGTATAAAATACAACACACTGGAGGGCAACCTTGGCAACATTAGGATGTGACATGACTACACTGGAGAATGTAAAACAAAGAAAAATTGTTGTTAATTGTGTTTTGTCTTGTAGTCTTGCACATTCTTTTGCCTTCCAGTATGGCAGTTTTTTCGCGAGCATTCTTTTTTTCGGTACTGGAAAATATTTTCCGTCGTGTGTTATGGTTGTTGTAGAAAAGTTAATTTTGCCAAGCGCATGCACCACGTACATTGCACGTGTATTGGACTGTTATTGTTAGAGTTTTGACGTCTATATTTAAATTGGGGATTTTCATAACTACTTGAAAAATAATTTTGTATAAAATATTAATTAAACTCACAAGTGCATAACCTGTTTTGAGTAGTTATAGTTTTTTTACAATTTTTTTTTTTTTAAGAATTTCTAGTTTTGGGCTGCATGATGTAAAGGGCTTGTATAAATTGTTTGAAAATTTCAGCCTAATTTTTTTTATGAAAACATTCTAATGAATATTAATGAACGTTACTGTTTGGTATTGGGTATACATTTCAGTTGTTTTTCATTCCCACAGACAACCGGTATATAAATGCACTTTAACATTTAGCCGCTACGCTGTCCGGAACGAAAACTGAATGTCAACAATTTGTGCAGGATGTAAACTTGAAGGTCTTCACCTCTCCTCCGCATCTGGTAGGTTTTTAGCAAACATTATTTGCAATTTTTCAACCTTGCTGCATTGCGTTCTTATGAAAAGAATGTAAAAAATACCAGTGAAACCCCCGCCCCTTTTACTGGAAGAATAATCTAGCATCCGATGGTTCGTAAGGAATCCATGTTAATCATCATTTAATAGAATTCGGTTTACCAATACTTTTAAAGTGCCACTGTTAGTAACAGGATAGCCGTTCTCGACGGAGTTCAATTAGAAACCACCCATTTGACTGGTTATTAACCCGCCGGCCCACGCAAAAAAACTAGATCGTGCGACCGCTGTTTCAAATATATATTCGGAAGATATTAACTTGTGTTTAAGCGATTCGTGTGCGTGATCAAAACACTTTGTATAAACTGATCAATATATAAGTTAAAACCAAATATTTAGAGATTTTAAAAATTTCCAAAGTTTCCGAACCGATTTCACTAGCTCTATTCGGGGGACTAATTACAATTCGATTTCACCGGGTTTGTTTTGCTTGCACATTGCTGTTTCCCCAGGGTCTTTAACAATGGCACAAAAACTCAAGGGAATGGTTTGCTTTCGTTTTCAGTGTTTTTGTCAAGTTCGGAATGCGAAGACTCCAAAAATAGTCCTTGTTCAGTGATAATTATTTACATTTTTTCAAGGATGTGGGCATGACCTGATGTATATTATGGTCAGTTCACTCCGCATGGAATCGGATGGTCAAAATTTTACTTGCAGCACTCGAGGAGTCATGCAGTCTACTGATCTAGACGCCAGCAACGCTTACTCTCACCATCGTGGGCAGATTTGCGGTCTTTGCACCCCACTTTGCAGACAAAACCTAACACCTAATTTCTCCTCAGTTGGTAGTCGATATATATTTTTTGAAGACGGATGTATGAAGTATATCAGTAGGTTTGAAAAGAAGAACTAGTGAAATAAGTTCGAAAAATTTGGAAGTTTTAAAATCTTTCCTTGGTTTTACTTTTAACTTTACGTCATTAATATAGCAGAAGCTACAACGTCCTCAAACAAACTCAGGTTAAACTCAACGACTTTACTAAATAGCAACCATAGCCGCTTAAGTTTTATTTCTCTTTCACTTTTGTTTTAATAAATCTCTCTAGATATCTCATACTTTGTTATATTGCACACTGTTACAAGATGCATAAGCAGTGGTTAATAACATTTGTTTATAAAGAATGTGTTCGGACTCTCCTGTCCACTCTAAAACGCTGAGCGATTTCATCAAACGCACCAACTGAAAACGCATCACGCATGAAAAGTCCCGGGGCTCTTTGCTCACCCCAAGGTCCCTGGAAAAGAGGTTACGTTACGAAAGCGTGACGTTATCTGCCCCATGTGAATTGATTTGAGATCGCTCAGCGTTTTGTTGTGAACAAAGAAAAATCTGCCTGTAGAAGAAAAGTAGTATCTAGAATGCAGGTTAATAAATTTATTTTCGATGGTATCGAAAATGGATATTTATTAAAATGCATCAAAGCCTGTGAGAATTACTTCGAAGAGTAGACTTGTAATTTTTGAGGAAAACCTTTCACTACACACATAAATAACAAATACTCTTATCCTAATATACAGTTTTCTTAACTTACTTATTAACATTTACGAACCTCTTCTATCACGGAGACAGTTTGCAATTGCATCTAGACAAATGCGGGATAACAAGCAATTTTTTATGAAGTTTGTTTCTACAACTAAAAACACGCCATACTTAACTACCGCTACACTGAAAATATTTCTTTCAATATCAGAACTAATAACGATTAATTTTCTACTGCCATCTAGTATTATTATAATATGTGTTAAAAAACTTTGTAACTGATCTGCCGGGTCTTGAGATTTCACTTACGTGGGAAAACATATAGATCATGGAACTGACGTGGTAGCGAACACAAGCCAGGCACACGCAATAATAGAGAATCAGTAATTGATCAAAGTCACGCCGAAATCACGGACTATGACATTTGCATCAACTATGTCCAGATCTTGGAAAAGAATGTTGACAAGTAGCACAAAAGAATTTTTCTGGAATCTCGGCATTCTACAAAAGAAATGAATGCAGTGAATGAACGAAAGGCATTCTTTCTGTTTACAAAAGCTTGATAAAACCCCAGTGGGGACAATGATTTTATTCTAAATGCAAACTCACGCTCAGAACCGACTGCATATTTTACTCTGAAGAATTCTGCTGTTGCAACCGAAAATTCAGTTTTTAAAACTATATTATTATCTATGTAAATCAGATTAGATACAACGTTTTTTAACACATTGTATCATCACGATGACTGATCGCCTTTCTAGGGTTATTGCGAGTTTGTAACTCTATTTTTAAAGACATGCTAGGCTAACTAACTCTATACAATTATCGATTAACAAATTATGGGGCACTTTTAAAAAGCTATTATATTTATATCTGTTGAGATATAAAAATACAATAAAATTGTCCTTTTCACACCTCAGGATAAGAAACGTGGGTAATTCATCGATAGCTATAGATTCACAACCTTATAAGGTGCGTGATGGTCCCCATACAGTCAGGGCCATGCCATTTAATATCCACACCCCTCCCCCCTTCTCCCCCGTTGACGAGGTTATACATTAACGAGTGCCCTACAAAATATAAAACTCTGGATTATCCTCGGAAATGGTCTGCTACTTATGAGATCCCCTGTTGACGATGTTTGACACTCTTACGTACCTTTATAAAAAATGGGTGTGAAATGAACACCATTCAGAAAAATGGCAATATACCAAGAGAAAATAAGGGGACAGAGAGGGGCTTTGAGGGCGTTGGCCGGGATATGTCAATTCCACTTAAGTTATTTATAGATTGGCTCTGCCCGCGGGAATCTGTTTCCCGAGACGGCTGCACAGATCTAAAGTCTTGTTATGGACTTGTGAGTGAAAGAGAAATTTCAATAATAATAGCGTAGTGCATGGGAGGTTGTTGAATATTTAATATACGGACGTCTCAGGGAACAGACCTCGGTTCTAAAAATAAGTTTCATGTATTTGACATATCCCAAAGGCTAGTCCGGGAGCGTCCCTCTCTGTCCCTTCATTTTCTCTTGCTATATACTGAGTATCCCTCAGAAAAAAAATGGCCGTAAAATGCATACCTATCAGAAAAATTAACCCCTTCAGAAATAACAACAACCCTTCAGAAAATTTCCAAATATCCTCTCAGAAATTCTATTACAAGAACAACCCCTCAGAAAATTTCGTTGATTCGCGTAACACTCCTTCAGAAATTCTTGTCAGTAGGGGTGTTGTGGATCTAAAATGGAATGACCCTCACGCTAAGCACTCGTACAAAGCCACTGAGTACAAGATCAAGAATGACGTTAAATGTTGTTCGGCAATGTTATATCATGAAACATGAATTCCAATTCTGTGATGTGCTTCGATGTCGCTCACAAATCAAATTTTTCTGCTGCTTTGTCAGCAACCATTTTTGCAATTGCAAGCGAGGAAGTTGCAGCCGGGGAGGGTGCGTTTCTGATATGCAGCACACGGCTTCCCAGGTCACCCACTCCACCGTCAAACACAAAGTCTTCAACCAGGTTACCCTCACTGTCAAGAGCCTGGGCACGAACTCCAGCTGGCCCTCGCACTCTTATAAAAAAACGACAATAATTTACTGCTGTACTAGTAATACACGCTTTTTTTATTATAAGAACAACTTTATTTATTAAGAACAACGAGGCTCAAATTTGCCAAAATTTGAAGAACAATTTAAAAACAAGCTCAGTCTGAGGCTTGATAATTAGGAAATTTTTTGTGATAGAAAATGGACTAAAACTTAGCGATACAGCATAAAACAAAAAGATTTACTGTAAAGACTGCTCAATAAACATTGAAGGTAGTTCGCCTCTAAATTCAGCCGTACAATACATGTGTGGCGCAAGGCGTTTCATTTTCCAGTACCTTGTTTTGTTTTTTCTTGATTAAAAACTGCTCACAGAAATAAGAACAAATTAACAGCAAATCGAGGCTAAAATCGCCAAAAAATTAAGAACGATGAGCCTCGGCAAAATTTACGGGTTCTTATAAAAAAGCGTGTGGAAGTGGATTTGATCTGTCTTGTCTCAAGCAAGACATTTACAAAACCGATTCTTCGTGTAGAATATCATGAGACTGTATGACAGTAATTTACATTGGTTTCTTAACTTATGTCTGTATTTAAATTGTTGCTAAATTATGGATCATAAGAACAATAATACAATAAAAATAGGATATACAATTGTACAGACGTTTTACAGATAAAAGGAAAATAAATAAAAAGATACATCTTAAAAATATAACAGTTGGTAAACCACGAGCTTCAGGATACATTGGTTTCGAGTGTAACACAAAAGCATAGCATCAAAGAAAATTATTCAAACCTTAAACTGATGATTGCGTTTTCTTTTTGTGCGAGAACTTGGCTTGTTGCTGCATTCTTATCCGTTACAGCCGCCATTTGGATTTTCAAATTTTCTAGAAGTTGTCCTCATGTCGTATACGCCGCTGCACAAGCGCGGTCAGTAACGGTTTTAATCATTACGTCATTATTAAAGTTTAAGACTCAATTTCGGCATGGGGCCAACTTCTAGAAGATTTGAAAATCCAAATGGCGGCTGTAACGGATAAGATCGCAGCAACAAGCTAAGTTCTCGCACAAAAACAAAACACAATCATCAGTTTAAGGTTCGAATAATTTTTTTTGATACTATGCTTTTGTGTGACACTCGTAACCAATGTATCCTG
>JAOCNB020242167.1:0-16511 GCA_026546465.2 Palythoa caribaeorum
AAAAAAAGAAAAAACAATAAAGTATATGATGCTTCTTTTAACATCCATAGTTTCCTTTTTTATTGCTTTTAGTTCATCCTCTTTACCATATTTATAAGCAACTGTAAAATAGACAAAGTAGATAACTAAAAAAAAGATAGGGATTATCCCAATCCAAATACTTTTAGTTTTGATTATTGTAAGATCATTGCCAAGTAAAACAAAAAGTAGAAAAAACAGGGTTATTATTAAAGCAAAAAGAATTGAAAATTTAGTAAATTTATCTAATTTTTTTATAAACATTTGCCTTAGAAAAATAATGCTAACACAAGCAATTGCAAAAACTGAAAACATATTAGAACCAATTCCATTTGTTAATGCTACTATAGGTTTTTTTTCAAAAGATTGTAAAACTCCAGTAACTACTTCACACAAAGATGTAGATATAGAAATAAGTACACCACCAACAAATCCTGAACCAAATTTAGTTTTACTAATAATTACTTCAGCTCCTTTTACCATATTATAAGCACATATAATTGTTAAAAATGCTGCTGGAATAAATCATAATCACATAGTAGCAGATGTATTAAAATCACTATATCCTTGAATAATTGTTTCCATTTTGATACTAATGATTTTACCAACTGGTAGCACAACTTTAAAATTATTTACTTTTTTTAAAATTTAAGTGCTTAAAAAAATTATTTTTTTTATAAATGAGTGTATTATTTTTTCAAAGAGAGTTTTTACTAATCTTTCTTTTGGTGATTTGTAGTTAATGTATTAAAATGTTCTAAAGGAGATTAAGGTTATTATGTCAATAGAAACATTAGTGATTATCATATCTATTTTGGTTTTGGCTTGATTTGTTGCAGGAATTCTTATTGCTGTAACTACAAAGGATTTGAAAGCTAAAGTATGAAAACTACTTGTGCTTTTCTTTTTATTTGGTGGGTTTATCCCAGTTGCATTTTATTTTTGAAAAGTAGGTTCAAATCAAAGAACAGCTATGCTAGCCAAAAAATAAGCTTATTTTTTTATTCATTTTAAGTTAGTGAATATTAAACTTAGGTGAATTTTTGCGTTTAGATTAATCTAATTTTAATTTCAAATTTAATTTTGCCAATTACTAAATATGATTAAAGAATTTAGAGCTTAAAACATTTCTTTATTTTTTTGTAGTTTTTGGATTATAGATTAATTTTATGAAAGTAAGTTTAAATCTACAAAGAGTTTTAATTGAATAGACTTTTAGAAGAACTAACAAAAGCTCTTTAAAAATAAAAAAAGTTTAACAATTTAAATGAATTAGAAAGGAAGTTTTTCAAATATGCAAATGCTTGAAATAATTTACAAAAAAAGACAAGGTTTAGCAAATAGTGCTGAAGAAATCAATTATATTGTTAATGGTTATTGTCAAGGTAAGATCAAAGACTATCAAATGTCAGCCTGATTAATGGCAATTTGTTTTGTGGGTATGACATTTGATGAAACATTTTCTTTAACAATTGCTATGCTTAATTCTGGTAAAACTATTGATTTAAGTGGGATAGATGGCATTAAAATAGATAAACATTCAACAGGTGGAGTTGGTGATAAGACCACTTTAGTGCTTGCACCAATATTAGCTAGTTTTGAAAATTTTTATGTTGGTAAAATGTCAGGTCGTGGTTTAGGTTACACTGGTGGAACAATTGACAAACTTGAGTCAATTCCAGGTTTTAAAGTAAATTTTAGTATTAAAGAATTTATTAATTTAGTTGCTAAGCATAAGTTAGCAATCATTTCACAGTCTGAGGAAATTGTTCCAGCAGATAAAAAAATTTATGCTTTAAGGGATTTAACATGCACAACAGACTCTGTACCACTAGTTGCCAGTTCAATTATGTCCAAAAAACTTGCTTTAAAAGGAGTTGATGTTATTTTTATTGACCTTAAAGTTGGTACTGGTGGTTTAATTAAAAAAATAGATGATGCTAGACTACTTGCTCAAACAATGATTAAAATTGGCAAAGCTGTGGATAAAAAAGTTTTTGTTGACATTACAAATATGGATCAACCTCTTGGAAGAGCAATTGGTAATTCTCTTGAAGTTGTTGAAGCAATCAAAGCACTTAAGGGCAATATGTCTAATGACTTTAAAGAATTATTGCATTCAATCACTACTAGAATTTTAGTTGAAACTAAAGTAGCTACTCCAAAAGAAGCTAATTTACTTTTTGCTAAAAGCATTGAAAATAGGTCAGCATTAAATAAATTTTATGAAATGGTTGAAGCACAAAAAGGTGACCTAAAAGCAATTATTAGCAATTATGAGGATATTAAGGTAAAGTATAAAAAATATATCATTGCTAAGAAAACAGGTTATATGTTTATCAATTCTAATATCTCTCTTGCCATTGCTGCTAAAAATCTAGGTGCTGGTAGAACAAGTAAAGAAAGCAAAATAGACTTCATGGCAGGAATTTATATCAATAAAAAGACAAATGAAAAAGTTGTTAAAGATGACATTCTTTTTACTCTCTATTCAAATTCAGAAATTACATCAGAAATTATTTCTAAAGTTAATGAAAGCTATGTTATTAGACAGAAAACAACACCACTTAAAATTATTATTGATAAGTTTTAACAAAGATTTTTAACTACTTTTTTTAAAATTTGATTACTTTTATTTGATAAAAAAATCATAATATAATTAACTAATATGTTTTTAGGTAAATATCAAAAAAAAGTAATTAGAAATTATCAACCTAATCGTCTTAAAGCAAAAAATTTAGTCTTAAAAAGAGCAAAGAAATATTTTTTAATAATTTCAGGAATATTTTTAGTTGAATTACTTATTTATGCATTGCTATTTTTTCTAAGTTTTAATAATGAAAATCTTAAAGTTTTAATTTTAATCTTTACTTCATTACACATAATTGTTACAATCACTTTTTTATGAATTTTTGATTTGGGTGCTGCTAGGCAATTAAAGAAAAACAATTTCGAACTAAAGCAAGTTAAAATGGATTCAAAACAAGCTCATACATATTATGCTAGTTTACGTTATTTTGCCTGAGCAAGAGCAATCATCAACTTTATTTTTATTGCTTTAAATATTTTTATAGTTTTATTAATATTTCTTATTTAAGTTTTTAGTTCTTAAAAAACCTTAAGTTAAAATTTTGTTAATAAAATATGTTTATTTAAATAGTTAAGAAAATTCATCGGATTTAACTAGAAAAAAATTATGGAAGTTTAGCAAAATCACTTTGTGAATAAAACTTTTTACCATATGCTTTAATTAAATTTGGTTCATCACAGAAAAAGGCATCAACTTTATTTAGACCACGATTTTTTAAATTTTGGAATATGTTAATTCAAAAGTTAGAATGGCCTTCTTTTACTCAAAAACCTAACAAAGTCTTGTTTTTGCTATTGTTATAACCTAAGAAAATAAAAATTTTCATTTTAGCTTCATTCTCAAATTTTGTTATTAAATTTAACTTGTAAATGGCAACATACTTAAAAAAATTGTCTAGCTTATTATTCTCTCAAGCACTAATTCTTTTTAACATTTTCCTAAGAAAATTTTCATAATCTTCTTTTTTTAATTTTTCACTTGATTTATAAATTTGTTTTAGTATCTTTAATTTGTCTTCTTCTTTTAACAAACTACCATAAGTCTTTAAGATAATTTTTTCTAAAAAATAGATGTTTTTTTTATATTTTGGAATTATTATTGGTTTAAATTTTGCTTTTCGATCTCTAGGTATTAAAATTTTGTATTTACCAAAAAGAGAATTTATTTTTTTGGTACTATGACCATTTCTAAAATTATCTTTTTTAACTTTGTGATCATGAATTTTATAACCTAAAACACTATTTAATTCTGCTTCAAAAGCAATTTTAATTAAATGTTTAGTTTTATTCTTAATCACTTTCTTAATAATTCTTAATATTTCAAGTTTTTTTAAGTTTAAAAAATTGTGTTTTATCGCTCTTTTTTTGTTCATATGCTGTTCCTTTGTGTTGATAATTCTACTACTCTTTTTTAAAAAAACACCATAGTTTTTTTGTTAATTTTAAGTTGAAAGATAAATAAAAATGAAGTCTTAAATATTAGGAACATTTAAGTATGTTTTAAACTCATAATTTTAGAAAAAAATATTCTTTTTTAGTTATTAATTACTTTAACAAAGTTAGCAATCTTAATTGAGAGAATGTTTTTAAAAGGTCTTATTTAAAGATATGGCAGGGGTGACAGGACTTGAACCCACAACATGCTGGTTTGAAGCCAGCTGTTCTACCAAATTGAACTACACCCCTTTAACAAAAACAATCTTATTACAATAACTTTTCAAAAGCTTTGATTGCTTCCTTAATTGTTTTGTTTTTTAACTCACTAATTACTTTATCATCTAGCTTTTTACCTATTTTTTTTTCCACTTCAATAATAAATTGTATTAAATCAAGTGAATCAATTTTTAAATCACTAAATCTTGAATCCAACTCAATCTTGCTTTTAGTTAACTTAGCAAGTTTTTTTAAAAATTCTTTTTTAATAGAACTATTTTTAATCACCATAGCATTATATAGCAATTTAGTTTAATTCTAGTTTGTAGATTTTTGTTTTTTTTACTTTTTTTCCCAAAAGTCAAGCAAATTTTATTTCAATTTTTTTTTGATTGTGTTTAAAAACAGATACTTTAATATCACCTTCAATTGTTTTAAGGCGCATGAAAACTAATTTAACAAATTTAGCAATCATATCATTAGTAATAACTGCCACCTTATTTTTTATTTTAATATGGTCATAGATTTCATTGGGATAAATAGTTGGGAAAATATTTACTTTTTCCTTATTATCTTTTGAATCATTAATAACTTTTTTCTTTTTGTTATTGGTTTTGTTTTTATTACTAATACTAGAATTTTGTTCTGAAAAGTGTCAATAAAGATAAAAACCTACTCCTCCAAAAAGTAAAATTAAAGCTATGACTGTAAAACTAAGAATTTTCTTTCTCAATTTTACCCATCCTCAAAAGTCCTAAAAAGGTAATATCTTTTAAAATAATCTGTTCAAAATCTTTGTTTTTAATGATAAATTCTTTATAAAGTTTTCAAGTTTTATTTTTTGGTGAACTTATTTTCAGTTGCACTAAACCATCATATTTATCTAAAATGCGTTGTTTAAAAGTAAATTGTTGAGTGATGCTAAGATTTTTATAAACATCATTAGGACTAAAAGTAATTGTAGGTGTTAAAAGACCTTTTTGACTATATGGATAAATGTATCCTGATACAGAATTAGCATTTATACCCTTAACTGTTTCTTTACTATCATAATCATAATAAGAGTTATCAATAATTTCAATAACACCAACTACTTTATGTCCATTAATTTTTTCAGGCAAACGAGTTTTTCTAAACCTTATTTTCATTTTAAGATTGTCTTTTAAAAGTAGATTATTTAAAAAACCATTTTTAAAAATAACATCTCTAGTAGTATCAAGGTCTTCAAAAAAATTTACTTCTTTAAGATGATTTAGTTTATTAAAATATTTTCCTTCAACAAAACTATCATTATAGATTGCCACTTTGTAAAGTTGTCTAATTTCTCTTTGTCTATCTTTTAACTTAATTGGCATTAAAAGAATGTGATTATAGTTGACTTGCATTTTTTCAATATGAGGTGAATAACTTTTTTTACCATGAAAATAAAAAGTTATGTTATTAACACTTTGTAAATCAATAATTTGGTTATTAGTTCCAATAGCATAATTTTCTAAATTTGTATGAGCTCTAAAAACAACTTGATAATTTTTTTCTCAACCACCAATTGTTAAACTTCTTAATACTTTAAAGTTACTTAGTTGTTTTGTCATTAGTGGTGAGTCAGGATTAAGACGTAAAACATTATCAATATAGTGCCTACTTAACTGTTTAAAAGTAAAATTTCTACCATTTATATTAAGAAAGGGTGTTTTTACAATTGTCTGTAAAAACTTTATAAGGTTGAATACAGGTCCATAAACTTCTTTTTGTTTCATAATGTTGACAGCATAGACACTAAATGAATTACTACGTAAGTGTCTTCTAATTGAAAAAACTGTTTCATAAAGTCCTAGGTTTCTAACAAAATATTTTTTAAAAGTTTCAACTCTTTTAGAATTTAATCTTTGGTATAAAGAAAAACTAACTGTCTCTTTAATAACTTTAGGATCACCATAATGGTTGAGCATCCCATTTTGTAAGACTGATATAACCATCTTATTATTGCCTCCTACATAATAAAAAGCAATAAAGATCTTAAAATGCAAATACTTTTTGTAGTTTATTTAAAAGAAGACTTAAGCAACACCCTCATCTTGCATTTTATTTTTTAAATCAGAATTATCAATTTTAGCAAGGGTATATTTTCATGCTTCTTTAACAAATTTTTTAACACTAGTAAAAATACTACTATCACTTAAAACCAAACTAAAAATAAGCTTTTGTAAATTCTCTTGGTTATTTTTTAAATTTGAATCTAACCTAAAAAATGATTTAGTTTCATCAATTTTGTCTAGATTTCAATTTCTTGTGATTCTTTCACCATTTGCTTTTTTTGCTTCAAATCAAGGCAAAAATTGCATAGCAAAAGTTGCAGTAACTTTTTTGTCACCAATTATTAACTTAGTTTTATTAACAAAATTACCATTCTTGTCAACAAAACCACTTTTTGAACTATTGTCATTTAGTCTTTTACGCAAAGCATCATCAGAATAATCCAAATCACCAGTAGAAATTTCAGACTGACTTTTGCCTTTGTAGCTATAAAGTTTAGTTGTATCAATACTTGTTAGACTTGTTGATGTAAAAATTTGGTTATTTTTTGGCAAGCGAGATTTAAGTAAGTCAATATTTTTGGGTGCTAAATTGTTAAAATCTATAACTGTTTCTACTACTTTTTTATCAAGTGCAATTGCTTTTTCACCAGTAATAGTTTGAGTTCAAATAAAAGTAGGTTTGTTTTGTAAAAGATACTCAGTTAGAAAGTAGTAATTACTTTCAAGGTCAAGATTTTTTGGTCAACTATCTTTATTATCATATTTGGATTTTAGACTTGCTTCTATCGCTTTTTTGTTGACATTAGTAAAATATTTTTGTGTCAATAACATTTGTGTTAATGTAGTTAACCAATAAGTGGTAGGATTATCTTTTAGAATTTTTTTACCCAATGGTTCATACTTTGGGTAATACTCTCTATCAGGATTGCTAGCATTTTTGCTACCATCAGCATGTTTTCAAGCATTAACAATGTTAAAATAGTTTTCATTAAATTGTCCAGTTTTGATCATTTTATTAACTTCTTCAATTCAAAAAGACTTATTATCTTGCAACTTAAATGCTGCTCAAAAATTTCAGGCATTTTTTAAATTATCTTCATATTCATTAGCATATTCTCTTTTAGTGATTGTAGCAAAGTAATCTTGTAACACTATTTTGTCACTTTGATTAATTAGTTGATTTATTTTATTTTCTTCTGACTTTGGTTCACTACTACCACAGGCAATCATAGTAACTGGTAAACTTGTTAAAAATAAAGATCCTAGTTTGAAGATAAACTTTCTTTTCTTAAACATAATTAGATCACACCATTCCTTGTGATATCATTAGCAAACTTATAAATATCTTCAATTGCCTTAGTTCAATCAGATACTCTTCAACTTGCCCCACTTTTTAAACCTGGGAAAAGCACTTCATTTTTGTGACCATCATTGATCCATTCAACAACTTTTTTAAGTGCTTCTTCTGCTCTTGATTTATTTTCAGCAGCAAGAATACCCACAAGTTGGTTATTTTTTAATTTATTTAAAACCTGATCATTATAGTTTGGATACTTATCACCATCTGCTTCAGCAGCAAAGTTTTCTTGTGTTTTAATTCAAGTGAGAAAATTACTATTATTTAAAAGTCTTCTAAGAACAAGATTTTTTTTCTTAGAATAAAGATTTAATTCTTTAACCACATTAAAGAATTTTGCTTTACCTTTTGTAAAATTTCAAATATCAAATTTAAGCATTTTTAAAAACTTGGCATAACTATCTACTTTATGAAAATTTAGAATATGGATACCAAATTTTGAAAGGGTTAAAATATTTTTGCCACCAGCACCAATTTTTCAATACAAGTTACGTGAAAATTGGTTAGCATCTTTTCTAAATGCTTTCATAAATTCTCTACCAGCAATATTTTCTACTTCTTTATCATCACCAATCTCTTCTATTAAACTAATAATTTTTTCACGTCATTCTTTGGGGTTTGTAGTGTTGTAATTTCATTCTGAGTTGGGATCTAGTTTATTTTTAAAGGCATCAAGAATTTTCTTTGCTATCTCTTCTAGAGGATTACCAGTACCAATAGTAAAAGGGGTTGGCTCAGATTCTGCTAACATTAATTCACTTAAAATTGGTAAAGAGAAACCAGGGGCCATACTTTTAGTGTAACCACTAATTAAATCTTGAAAACCAAGTGAACCACCAATATTTTTAGTACTAGCACTATTGCCTGAAACTAAATTTAAAAATGCTTCATCATCATCAGATACTTCAAATTGTTCAAGATTACCACTTGTAGCATCTAACTTTGTTTTAACACCATCAAATTCAAACAACTCATTAATAATTGAACTAACATTTTCACCAGAACCCGTATTAGTTGCTTCCCTAGCAACAAGTAATTTGATTAAATCATCTTTGCTTATTTTCCATGGTTTAAATTTGTTTTTAAAATCAGGAACAGCTTTGATTAACAAATGGTTAACATAAAAAGGTTTGAATTGATTTAAATAACCAAAACCATTTTTGATAATTTTAAGTGGTGATTTTTTTTCAGTAAGAAATGACATTGTAGAAACAACCACAACCTTTTCATTATCACGAAGTTCTAAAATATCATTATAACCTTGATAGGATGGCAACACAAATCCTGCTTGATAAAGATCTCATAATCACTTTCAATCATTTTTAGCAGTATCTGAACTTGCAGGCCTTCCCCTAAAAACATCTTTTTTAGTAAAAGTATTACTATTTTCTTCAATTGTAAAACGTAAATAAGCATTTTGTTTTAGTTTTTCAGTTAGCATATACTCAATTGCTTCTTTATCAGAACTAGCATTACCATACTTAGTATTTGTGCTAAGTTCATTTCCCCATAATTTTTCATAACCAAAACCACGACTTTCTTTAAAGGCGTTTTTAAGATCATTAAATTCAGCTTTGACAGTTTTTTCAATTTCAACAATTGGTTTTAATGGTTGAATATTTGCTTCTTTAATCTCTTTAGAACTCATTTGTGCTTCACGAATCTTTTTCATTTTTTTAGAAGCTTCATATTCTTGAGCATATAGTCACTTTATAGCTTTTTTAGATATAGCATCAATAATCTTGTTACTTTCAGCTTTATTTTTCTTTAGTTTTTTAATTATTTGATCATATGTAATAGTTGCAATTTTCTTACCATCTTTTTCCACAATTGCAAGCTCACTTTTGTTAGTTTTTTTTACTTGAACTGTTGTTCCACATGCAATAGCAAGAAAAGGAGTTAAAGTGGTAAGCAACCAAGGGATAAATTTTAAGTTATTTTTTTTCATCAAACACCTTGTGAGTTTTAAATATTTGTTTAACATTATACATAAACTAACTGTGCAATCTACTAAAATAATTTGCTTTTTTTAAGCTTAATTAATAACCTTAATTTATTCTTCTTCCTTTATATAATTTGGTAAACCTAATTCCTTAAAAAGAGCTGTCTTGTAAATTTCTAGCCCTTGTTGTTGGAAAGGGTTTAAGCCATTTAAATAACTAGACATAATTGTTGCATTGAAAAAAAAACTTATAAGATAACCAAAAGATTCTTCATTAATTTTAGTAACTTCAATATGAATATTAGGGACCTTACCTACAATAGCATGTGCCTCTTGAAAACTTCTAAAAACTATTTTATTAAAGTCATGAAAAGTTTTTTCTTCAAGTTGTGATAGATATTTTAAATCATTTCTTGTTAAAAATATCTTAACATCATATTTTGGTTCTTTTAAAGTCAAAACAGTTTCAAATAAAATTTTTCTACCTGCTTGAATATATTGACCTAGTGAATAAATATCTTGTGAAAAAAGAACTGGTATTGGTAGAATTCCTAATTCATTTTTACCTTCTGCTGGAGCAAAAAGTTGTTGTGTTCATTTTTGCAAAGCAAAAAAATGCCTTTCATTAGTTGCTAAAAGTTCTAGTTGGTAGTTTTTTGCCAAAATATGTCTAGCAATAGCATATTCATAAGCAATATTATCCTTGAAGTTTTTACCATAAAGTCTTTGAGCTACTTTTGCCCCCAATAAAATTTTATTAATATTAATGCCTATGCAAGCACTTGGAAATAAATTAACAGCAGTCAAAATGCTAAAACGTTCATGGATATTATCAAGAATATTAAATTTAGTTCAATTATTTTTGATTGCTTCAGTTAGCAAGGTGCCTCTATTAGCATTAGTAGTAACAATAATTAGATTATTAACTAGATTTGGTGCATATTTTTCTTCAAGCATTTTTTTAAACAATCTAAAAATTAATTTGATTTCAATTAATTCACCAGACTTAGAAATCACATTAATAGCAAAACGTTTATTTTGAACATATGCTAATTTTTGTGCTAAATCAGTAGATGAAATAGTATTACCAACCAAAACAATTTCCATATCTCTATTAATAGCATAATCCCCCTGAAGAAAATCTATAGTTGCTTTGATACTAAAATAAGCACCATTGCTTGCAATAACAACTAAGAGTTCAACATTCAAATCTTTAAGTTTTTTAATAGTTTTGTGAATTTTATTGATTTCTTTTTTATCATAATTATTGATAAATTCTTTCCAACCTAAAAACTCATGACCTTGAACTGAGTAATTATTAATTTTCTTATGAATTTTTTTAACTTGTGGCAGATATTTTTTAATTGCTTTGTTTAGAATTGCCTTTTCTAAGTTTAACTTAATCACTTTTTGACCTCACTTACAAATAAATTTTAATAATAGAGCAAAACCTTTTCACTTTTTAATTTTAAATTTGATAGTTAGATATTTTTTATTTATTTTAAGAAAGTTTATAAATTAGAAAAAAAGCAGCAATTCATTACTTATAAAAGATGTTACAAACTTATTTACTAAAACTTAGTAATTAAATTTTCTTAAAAAACTTTAATTACCTAATTCATATTAGTATTTTATTACAATTAAGAAATTGTTCTATTAATTATTATAGAATGTTATGTATGTCATTTAAAAATAAACTAGAACTTTGAAAAAAAGCAAAAACAAGTGATTTTGTTCTAAAAAAAGCTTTAATTAAAACAAGTTTAAAGCAACTTGCTTTAGATTTTAAAACACAAATTAGTTTTGATACTGCCATTGTCACTAGAACACTAGGGGCCGGACCCAATAAACTAAATGAATTTAGCATTTCAGCTTTAACATATGTATTTTGTCAAAATCTATTAGATAATGAAAAGATAACTAAAAAAGCAAAAATATTTGTTGCTCATAATGGTGGCATTAATGCTACTTTTTTTACAGAAATAATTGCTCAAACTTTAGACCGCCTGGAAGTAGAAACATATTTTTTAAAAAAGAATATTTCTACTACATTACCAAATGTTTCTTTTATAACTAGCAAATTAAAATTTGATGCAGCAATTATGATTAGCACAACTAATCTTAAAGATAAAGCAAAGATAATTTTTTTAGATCATTTTGGTTCATTTTTAGATCTTAAAAATTTATTAGAAATGAATCAAAGATTAATAAATTTGGATTTTCTTAAAATTCCTCGTGGTATTTTTAAACCTATTTGAATCAAAACAGAAATCAATGACAACTATCTAAACAAAGTCTTACAACTGCAAAAGATTGATAAAAGTGTTAAGAAATTAGTTATTGTTTATACACATTTAGACAATCTTAATCCAAACCTTGTTGAGCAGATTTGCCAAAAGATGGATTTTGAATACTATAGTTTTAAATTAAAAAAAGATTTGCCTACTTTTACAAATTATTTATCTATTTCGCCTAAAAAGATTTTGCCAAAAAAACTTTTAAGATTTGCTCAAAAAAAAGAATGTGATCTAATTGTTTGTCCTAGTTCAGATGCAAATAATTTATTTTTATTTGTCAAAGATAAACACAAAAAATATCATTTACTTAGTAATTACAAAACAACCATTTTACTTTTACAACATATTCTTAATTATGCTAATAAGGAACAAAACGAATTTATTCTTACTAGTTTTACAGCAACTATTTTAATTAAGACTATAGCAAAAAGATATCAATTAGATTATTTTGAGACTTACCCAAGTTTTGCAAATTTATTACCAGAAGCAAGGAAACAAACACAAAAAGCCCTTTTAATTTTTGAACCAGATCAAGGACAATTGTGGAATAAAGATGTTACTCAAGTTAATGACCCTTTTCAAACTTTAGTTTTAATCTTTGAGTTAGCAAATTACTTAAAAACACAAAACAAAACTTTAATCGAACAAATAACTTTTCTTGATAAAGTTTATAAAATTCACCTAACAAATTTTTTTGAAATAAAACTTAATCTTGAAGTAGCAAAAGGTGTTTGATTTTTTGTTTCAAAATTAAGGCATCTTAACAAACTAGTGATTATTGAAAAATACAAGTTTTTAAAGTTAAGAAAAAATTTTGGACTTCAATGATTAAAAGTTGTTTTTATTGACCAAAGTTGACTTTTGATAAAATTTTGTCACAAAACTTTAGCAATGTCATTTTACTTTGAACTAATCACAGATAATTATCACAAAGGTAAAAAGAAACTTAATAACTTAACAAATATGATTAAAAAGATCATTAAAAATGTTACAAAACTTGTAAAAAAAAGTCCTTAAATTAAAGCAAAGGCGGGATTAAAATTAATGCTAAAATAGCATATCATTGGTGGACATCTTCAACCACATCATCAAGATAACCTTTAACATTTAAATTGTTATTTTTATTATATTTTGCATCAATAATTAATTGTTTATTCAAGCCCTTAAAGACAAAAATAATATTGTTGATATTTTTGTTAATGCCTATTTTATTTATTTTGATTTTTTCAATTTGTTTTAAGCTTGTTTCCATAGAAAAAGGTGTATAAATCATCCTAATTTTGATTTTATCATTAGATTTAGTCTTAAAGACTTTATCAAATTTATCATTCTCTAAATCTATTTTTTCAGTCTTGCCTTCAGCATACCAATTATTTAAAATAGAGAAGATGTGATTCTTATGATTTTCTAGTTTATTTACTAGATCAATCAAAATAAAACCTGAAGTTTCATAACAAACTATTTTTTCATTTCTTCTAGTAAAAGATCTTCTTTCTTCTCAGCGAAAAGTACATATTTGTGTTTTAACTACATATTCATTGTGAATTTTTAATGTAAAGAGTGGTGAGTATGAAATTACTTCAGCATATTTAGGAATTGTTTTTAGTCTCAATTTATAACTAAATTCACTTATAGTATTTTCACTATCAACAAAAGTTAAATTGTCTAAACCACTAAAAGCTGTTTCCATAATTAATTTATGATCCATATTTTGTAAGTATATTTTGTTAATTTTTTTAACAATATATGTTCTTCAAAAGATTAACCCTAGTCCTATTAGAAATAGCACAAAAAGAAATATTCAAAAAAAAGTGCTACCACTTGTAATTTCTATTTTTTTAATAATGGTTAATATTGCTAAAGCAGTTGCTAAACCAACAAGAAAATAAGCAATAATTAACACCCAAATTTTGTTAATAAAATTACTAGATTTAGGCAATTGTGATTGTGATTTTTTAATTGCTTGACGAATTTCTTCTTTTATTTTAGGAGTTATTCTCTTGCGATATTTTTTTTCACTTAATGGAATGGTAACTTTTTTCATATTTCATACTTTTTTAGATTTTTATTATTCTACATTAATCTTAATCATTCTTTGTTAATCAAAATTCATTTCAACATCTTTTTTATCTTCATTTGAGGCAACAAAATAAGGTAAAGTAAATAGTGACATTTGTGTAGCAACAACAGAACTAGGTCACATAAATAAATTTTGATTGAAACTTTGCACTGTAGAGTTATAAAGTCTTCTTGCAGCACTAATTTCATTTTCAAGATAAGATGATTGATCCATTAAGTTAAGAATAGTTGTGTTTGCTTTTAAATCAGGATAATTTTCTGCTACAGCAATCAACCTACTAAAAATTGAATCAGTAGTTGCATTCACTTCATTTCTTGTGCTAGCATCTACATTCATTTTTCTTAATTTGGTTACTTCAGTAAAAATTTCTTTTTCATACTTAATATATTTTTTACTTTGTTCCAATAACTTAACTAGTGTGTCTCTACGTTTTTTAAGTTGAACATCAATTCCAGAAGCTAGTTCATTCACTTTTGTTTGTTGTTTGAACAAATTATTCCTAACTACCACATGAATGATTATAGGAATAATAATTAAAAATAAAAAATATCACACAACTTTTCCAATAATGTGCGCCTTTGCTTTTTTTGTTTTATTATCAACATTAGGATTAAAACCTTCTTCTTGATTTGCTACTCTTGTGTTTACTAATTGTGCCATTTGTGATCCCTTCTTGGTAAGTTTAGTAAAAAAATATTTGCTACTATATTACTTTGAGTTTATCATATGACCTTCATTTTACATTTTTATTTTCCCTTCTTTATAAATTTCTTAAATTTTTGAATCAACAAACTTAAATCTATTTATATTCTATCAGGGTAATACCTTTTGTGTTTTAACATTCTTTCTTTACTTAAAGCTTTAACATAATCGCTTATTTCTTGTTGCACAACTTTTTTAAGACTTGAAAAAACTTTAATTCTTTTTTAGTTTTATAATTTGATTTAACAATAATGATTATAAATTATCTTTTTTATTAAAAGTGTTTTATATTTTATTTTCTAACAGAACAGATTTAACTACTTTCAATTCTTAAATTATTAGTTATTGCCAGTCTTTCTACCTCTGCTTTGTTAGATAATTTGCTTATGTCAATTTTTAACCTTTTATCTTTTATTCTAGTAACATCAATAAAAGTTAGGGGATTTCCAAGCAAAGATAAATCTTTTAAATATTTTCAATCTCAACAAACAAAACTTGATATTCTATTATTATGTAAGGATAATTCATTTAAGTCACTTAAAGCAGATCCATCAAAACTTGTTAATTGGTTATTATCTAAATATAAAAAAGCTAATTTTGTTAGTTTTGAAGCATCAAAAGTTATTAGTTGGTTATTGTTTAAATATAAATAATTTAATTGAGTTAAACTTGAAGCATCAAAACTTGTTAATTGATTGTTGTTTAAATGTAAAGAAATTAATTTTGTTAATTTTGAAGCATCAAAAGTTCTTAATTTATTGTTGCCTAAATTTAGTCTAGTTAATTTTGTTAATTTTGAAGCATTAAAACTTGTTAATCGATTATTACCTAAATATAAAGAAATTAATTTTGTTAATTTTGAAGCACCAAAACTTGTTAATTGATTGTTGTTTAAATGTAAAGAAATTAATTTTGTTAATTTTGAAGCATCAAAAGTTCTTAGTTGATTATTGTTTAAATACAAGCTTTTTAAATTAACTAATTTAGATGCATCAAAAGTTCTTAATTGATTGTTGTTTAAACTTAAAGAAATTAATTGTGTTAATTTTGAAGCATCAAAACTTGTTAATCGATTATTATTTAAATTTAAATAAGTTAGTTGTGTTAGTTTTGAAGCATCAAAACTTGTTATCATAGCTTTTTTGAATTTTAAAGTATTAATTTTATTATTGGTAAAAAAATTTACAATTCTTAAGTTTCCTAAACTTAAAGATTCTTCTCTTCTTATAATATTCAACTCATATCGATAACGAAAAATAGCGAAGTGGTTTTTTAATTTACCAACTATACTACCATCTTTTTTTCAAAATAAATAGTCACCATTAGTTATTTCAAAATAAAGTCCATTGTTTTCACCAAGTTCAGCAAAACCACTAATAGTTATAGTTTTTTCTTTGCCATTAAATTTCATAATTTTAATAGTGAATGTACCATTAGGATTGGCATCTAAACTTATTCTTCATTCTGCTAAATTATCAATTGTGGCTGTATTTAAAGTTCTAAAAGTTTTTAATTTTTCTTTTAATTTTGTTAGTGCTTGTGCTTTCCTTATTGCACCACTAGGAATATTTGCTTTGTTAGTAAAACTTAAAGTGTTAAGATTTTGAATTTCATTGTCTATAGCATTTTGATTAACATTAACAGTTAAACCAGCAACAATGTCTTCTTTTTCGATATAGTTACCATCAGCACTTCTTGTTCATAGACTTGGTACACTTAAAGGTCAAATATAACCTTCATTAGCAGTTAATCTTAAGATTATTTTTTCACCATTACTTAATCCACTTAAAGTGTTTGTTTGTGTTCCATTTTTCTCTCAACTAATAGTTACTTTGCC
>JAOCNB020242589.1:0-16495 GCA_026546465.2 Palythoa caribaeorum
CCGGGCATTTGACCATCATAGTAGGAACGGGGGGTGGGGCATTTGCCAACAAAAATTGCCCGCAGCGCCGGGCATTTGACAATTTTTTTCGAATGCCCGGGGTTTGCCCGGGGGTTTGCCCGGGGGGCATGCTCGCAGCTGGAATTGACTCACACATTAGTTCGGAGGATAATGGGACATTTGGGGTTGAAGTAAGCCATTTTCTTGTCACCTAATATACTCTGCTTTATGTTTACTCTATACTTTCTCCGGTTTCTTTTCCCGTCGGAACTTTACCTCTTTTCTTGTCAGGTCATACAGCGGTGCAGCTATGGCTGCATAATTGTCGATGAAGTTGTCCAAGTATCATGCCTTCCTGAGGAATCTCCATACTTCGTCCTTGTCTTGAGCCGTGCTGCATCCTTTAACTGCTCCCACTTTGTCCGGTGATGGCTTGAGGCTCTCCCTGGAGAATGCGTAGCTGAAGAACTGGATCTCTTTCTTTTCGAACTTACCTTTCTTTTTATTGAAGATGATCCCATGATTCTTTGCTCTCTGTAGAACTGTCTTCAGGGTCTACACCGACATCTATTTGGGAAAACCCGCAAAATTCCAGGATGTGACGCGGATGGTTGGCCGGCATAGGTTAATTATTTTGGGCACATTTGAAGGAGTTAGTGTCAGTTATACTGAGTATGTCAGTTGATAAGATGTTACAATCTGCAATTGTTTTAGGATAGAAACTTTATTTATAGGAGTCGTAGTTAGCATGAAAGGGAATAATTTTAAGTGGATGAGACTTCCCGGTATTCAATTTAAGGGGTTTGTACTGAGCTTGTGGTGGGGTATTGATTGCTTTCTCGTCGTGTAGTGTCTTGTGAAGGGTGAATCAGGCGACTTGCTTCCGATGTCCACTTCAAGAAACAAAAAACAGTTTCTGTTAGTCATAAAAACAGCTTGTCAACAGCACCAAATTGGTGCAGTTTAAGTTAAAGCGACTCAGATTTTTACTATCCTTAAACTTTCATATTTTTGCAGACGTGAACTGAGATTCAAACGCAGGGAATGTGTTTTTCGTATAATCTAAATTTTAAAAGATTTCAGGAAGTTTGCCCAAGGACCCTCTACAATATTCGTGCTTACGCACCCCCCAGCAAAAATTCCTGCAGACGGGCCTGTAATTTGAGCTTGTGGTATCCCTGTTTCAGGTCTAGCTTGAAGAATACCTTACAGTCGCGGAGCTTGAAGATTAAGTATTCCACTATTGGTGCTAAAACACAACGACTCATTCATCCGTAGATTCGGCACCCACATGTCTATACGTGCTCGGTTTATCTACGGTTCGAGCTTCTCTTTTCTCTACATTTATGTACCTCAGTTTAGATAGGACTACCAGCTGCAAGCGTCAGGTGATTGGTTCTCTGTCCAGCACTAGCTTGAATATTCCTTCTGCTACTCCATGATCTAGCCATTTCTTCAATGGTTGTTGTAAGTAGCCCAATAAAGTTGTTAAAAAAAAAGTAATATGCGACGTTCTTAGGTCTTCTTAGCAACTGGAATTTCTTCCTGATCCATCTCTCTCGCCCTGTTCCGGAAACACCCAATACTGTAGATGGCTTGCGTAAATTCCTTAATAGTTTCATCACTCTTCGATGTTGGCTTTACTGTCTTGATTCTGAAGTTGTTTGGTTTCTTTTTTGTAACAGCGTTATTGGGTCAGATTCGCAGATTTATACTTACATTAACAACGTATTGCTTTCAGTTTTTTTAAACTTTTTTCTTTGCGTCTATCTCAATTTGTTTTTTGTTTTTGTTTATTCAAATATATTTCTTTTTGTAGGATTTAATTGAGAATGATTTAACAAGTGGTAAGTATTATAATATATAAAACTAATAATAAAGGTACACAATGAAGTTAGTAAAATATATTTAAAATATTTATGTAGTTAATACTTTCTTTTATCCTTTGAGAAATTTCTGAATAATAACGAAGTTCTAAAAAACTCTTAAAGGGTTATAGACCAAAACCTATAACAAATACCAATATGCACCTTGCTTTTGTAATATCGAGTATTTTTTCATCGGTTATCAGTGTATTAAATATGATCAATGATCTAATAATGGCCTGCCTTTTATCTATAATATACACACTGTCAAGTGATCAGCTTAGCTAAATCCTTTTACAAGCCTAAGTGGCTTGTTGGTACTGGTAACTTATCTCTGGTTTCTGTACAGTGCACCCCTGATAAAACTAAGTTGCAGGGGACCAGTCAATTTGCTTTATTAAATCGAGGTTTCGTTATAACCGGAACCCCGATATAACGAAGTTTCCGAAAAAATATAAAAAAACCCGTTGTTCATTGGGATTAAAACAAAAGCCAAGAAGAGAGACTGGGCAAATCAAATTTCATTCAACCAGCCATTTGAATTTTTGATTTATGTGTGAATACACAAACAGAAACAAGCTTGAAATGCAACTGTTCAATGTTGAACGCACCGCCAGTTGTAAAGTTGTACAATCATTCTGTTTGTAACGCGTAATTGTGAATAAAACGTTAAGATAGCCAAAATGTAAAACAAATTAAACCCCGTGGTATGCTCGGAATGGCAGAGTGTTTTGAATTTGTATTATTATTATTCGTTATAATGGCTAATGTTTGATTGTGGGACCCCAAATTTGACTCGTTTAACTCCGGTCTTGGTTATACGGGGGTTTGTTATTTCCGAGTTATCAGCCATACAAACTACTGTATGTTTACCGGGCCCAAAACATTACTTCGTTATAACGTCGGGGCAGATATACGAGTTATCCACTCCCCCTGTACGGGACACTAATCCGTCCCAGGTTAGCCTCCAGCAGAAGCTGGTACTCATTTTACCGACCTTGAAAGAATGGTAAGGTGAGTGAACATTTGTAGAAAGGTTACACGAATGTTCAATGCTCAAAAGATGCGGCCGGGATGAACACGAGACCTTCTGGATGGAAGGCAGTGATCCAACCACGGCGCCAACAACGCTGCCATTGGTCAAATTATCAGTTTGAAAATAAATGCTCTCCTTATGAAATTTCTCCATATCTCCATATCTAGCAAGCTAAAGCTAAGCTAAATCCTTTGCAAGCCCAAGTGGCCCATTGGAGCTGGTGCTTATCTCCGGTTTCTGTAGTGTTAAGCGGACGAGAGTCATTGACTCCCCCTGGCCGGGACACTAATCCATCGCAGGTTAGTCCCCAAAAGAAGCTGGTACTCATTTGACCGACCTTGGGAGGATGGAAAGCTAAGTAAAGTTTGGCGGAAAAGAAGGTCGCACAAATGTTCAAGACTCGGCTGAGTAAACACGTCCCTAAATACAGTTAGCATCAAATATTCTAACAAAATATGTACCATAAATAACATAATAAATGCTTCTAAAATCGTATAGAAACCCTGGTCAAATGAAAATAAATTCCCTCCTTCTAAAATGCTCCGTAACTAATCAAGGCGCTCCTTTTCAAGTAACATTTATCAAATAAAAATCTCAAACGAGAAGCAGTTCCGTGAATAACACATTAAACACTTTGTTAAAAGCAACAGGTATTCATGGCACTCTTCTAGCTGTGGAAAGAAATAGAAAGAGTTCTTTCAAAATTTTTTATGTATAAAAATAAATATTTCTTTTTACTAGACGCATCTTTAGTTATCTAGTAGACTCACCTCCTGAAAATAAAAAAAAATAACAGACGCTCCAGGCATTATTACATCATTTATGGTAATTTGCTGTATTCTGTACAATTACTGAGGCATGCAATCTTTTGAATTTTTTAATAACTTTTTTATATTTTTAAAGCAAAGCAAAATGTTATATAACTTTGAAAAGATGGCAATTCATTCTATGTTTGAAATTTATAAGTGTATGAATGTGATGTTTTACCAGGAGTTTATGATGCACGGTCACGTGTTCTGGTTCACTCATTGGGTTTTTACCTTGGCATCAAGAAAGAAGAGATTGAAGAGCTGGAAAATCAAATTGCTAAAGACATGCAGGATAGTAGCGTGGACTGTAGGTTTGTGAGCTACCTTCCTTCCTTATCCTTTCTTCAGTTTCAGTTTATTATTTAGCCACAATTAGTTACATATCACGAAATAATAAATACATTCATAAGTTAATAGAAGCGGCAAGGAGGGCCATAAGAAACCACAAGGCTTATACGAGATGGACCTCCTAAATCCTAGAATATAAAACACAATCTTGCAAACGTGTAGCTGTATAAATATTTATTTTAACATAGTTTTCTTTTAAAATTCCTTTCATTTCAGGTGATTCTTGTTGTTTTGAAGATCATGGTTTTGAACTCTTTTTATCAGTTTAGGATTTTGCACAGCGTTTATGCCAACAACAAAACTGTTTAACTTAAGAAAATTTGCTATAGGTACATGTATTATCTTTGCATACACTTCGCTCACACCCTTACATTTACCTTACACCCACAACCGTACCCTTAAACTTTACCTTTACTCTTACTTTCAAGTCTTAACAGTAAGTTTAACCCATTCCCATACCTCTACCCTTACCTTTGGCCTTTAACGGTACCTTAATCCTACCTTTACTCATACCTTTACCTTTATCCCCAACCCTTAGCCGTACCCTTAACTCATACCTTTACCTTTATCCTCAACCCCTGATCATGCCCTTAACCCATACCTTTACCCATACCTTCCACCCTTAACGGTATTCTTAATCCATACCTTTATTGTTATCAGTTCAACCTTTAACTGCTCCCTTAACCCATACCCATAGATTTTTTTACCTTACCTCTAACACTATATTTTTTACTTTAACTCTAACTCTAACCCTAAACTCTTTTAAACAGTTTAGGGTTAGAGTTAGCGTTAGCGAGTTAAAAACTCGCTAACCCTAGATTTTTTACTTAACCTTAAAATTTTACCTTTAATTTTACCGTTTTTTAATTTGCACTACTGCTATGGTATTATACCTGAAATTCGACACTAATAGTTACAATAACAAGCTGGTCTTTATGTTTTATTTATCTTTTAAATAATGTCACGTAAGCAAATTTGATTCTCGCATGCTGATCCCTGAAAACCCAAAAATCTTGCAACAGCTCGTTATTGCAATTCCTACTTTCCGCCCATTTTTGGTGCTCGTTTACCAATTCCCGCCGTCAAAAAGAGCAAAATGCCGCACCCCGCCAAATCAATCGTGGACTCATTCTATAGAGTTTACCTCTCTGGCATCGTTTTCCTATAAAACTGCCTTGACAAATGCATTTAAAGTCGTTTGCCTCGTAGACAGGCCTACAAGCTCCACCGTTCAAACAAGGATCTTGCATGCAAGCATTCTAAACATTAATAACAGAACATTATATCAATACTAAAAAGATCATCTATAAATATGTTTCAAACATCCTACTCGGGGGACGTTCTATGTAGAAAAGTATCATTGAAACAGAGTTAAAGTACAAAATAAATAATTGTAAATGTAGCGCTTGTAGGATATGGCTAAGAAAAATATCCACTCACGAATTTAGCACATGCCTTCTTTTGCTAACTTGCAACCACCATAACAGGGACATGTTCGCATGGGTAGCTGAGGCATTATCCCTTGAATCTACCCTTAAATAAAGTGAGCCTGAGTGTTAGAAGCCACTATACTTGCATGAACACTAAGGCCACATGGGTAGCGTGTATTAACCCTTGTATCTACCATTAAATAAAGTGAGCCTGAGTGTTAGCAGCTACTATACTTGCATGATCACTAAGGCCCATGGGTAGCGGGCATTACCCCTTTGTATCTACCCTTAAATAAAGTGAGCCTGAGTGTTAGCAGCTCCTATACTTGCATGAGCACTAGGGTCACATGGGTAGCGGGCATTACCCTTTGTATCTACCCTTAAATAAAGTGAGCCTGAGTGTTAGCAGCCACTATACCTGCATGAGCACTAAGGCCACATGGGTAGCAGGCATCACCCCTTGTATCTTACCCTTAAATAAAGTGAGCCTGAGTGATAGCAGCCACTATACTGGGCACTATAGCCACATGGGTAGCAGGCCCTTGTATCTACCCTTAGATAAAGTGAGCCTGAGTGTTAGCAGCCACTATACTTGCATGAGCACTAAGGCCATATGGGTAGCAGGCATTACCCCTTGTATTTAGCCTTTAATAAAGTGAGCCTGAGTGTTAGCAGCCACTATACTGGGCACTATAGCCACATAGGTAGCAGGCATTACCCCTTATATCTACCCTTAAATAAAGTGACCCTGAGTGTTAGCAGCCACTATACTTGCACGAGCACTAAGGCCACATGGGTAGCAGGCATTACCCCTTGTATCTACCCTTAAATAAAGTGAGCCTGAGTGATAGCAGCCACTATACTGGGCACTATAGCCAGATAGGTAGCAGGCATTACCCCTTGTATCTACCCTTAAATAAAGTGAGCCTGAGTGTTAGCAGCTACTATACTTGCATGAGCACTAAGGTCACATGGGTAGTGGGCATTACCCCTTGAATCTACCCTTAAATAAAGTAAGCCTGAGTGTTAGCAGCCACTATACTGAGCATTATTAAGGCTACATTGTTAAGAAGAACTTAGAAAGAAATTAAGTTAGCTAAAGTAAAAGAAATACCAGTCATTGACCCATTGTCCTGTTGTTTACTTAACCTCTATTATCTATCCCTAACACCTCACCCAATAAACGTTTTACTTCAATGATTTCATCTTCATTTCCATATGATGCCGTAGATCGGCGAAAGCTTGGAAAACTAAACTAAACTAAAGTAAAAAGTAGTAATAAATATCGCAAATGGTTTACGTTCCTTTTTAATTAAAATCAGAAAGACAAGCGTTTTAATTAAAGGTTTTTATTCAATACAAATGAAATAAAGCTAAACACTTCGTATAGTAACAGACAGAGTTTTGGTCAACTAACTTGGCGGTTTAATGCAGTACCATATTTAGCTCAAACTGGTTTGTCGTCAGTAACTTGATGAGTTCTTCATTCTTACTCGCCAGTTGGCGACCGTTCGGCGATTTCTGCTCGCCTAAAGCAAACTGAGGCAAGCGGGCGGATGTTAATTTCCAGTCTTGAAAATCTAAGCCGTCATTGAAATTAACTGAGAAAAATTTTCTCGACGGCCCTTGCTACCGGCATTAAGGTTATCGTTTACCTTCAGGGGTGTTTTGTTTCAAAACGGAACAGTGCATCTGTTTTAAACCGTAGATACCAAAATTGAATTAGGGTTTAAAATACGTCTAGAGACTGTACAAAAATTGCTCTAAAACAAAAAGTGTTTTAAAAAACAAAAAAGGCAGACACGTTTTTGTTCTTCATATATTAAAGAAGCTATTGTGAAACTTTTAGGGAAAACGAACAAATTCCCTTGGAGTTGGAACTCTCAAAAGGCAATTTTGTCGCTCGTTTTTAGAGAACGTAAAAAAATATAAAATTTCATTTTGATTCATTTTAATATATTTCGAAAGCCAGCTCTGTAAGCTTTAATTTGATAGATGGGTTTAGGTACCTACGGTTTAAGACAGATCCACTGTATCGTTTTGATGCAAAACACCCTGAAGGTATACGGTAACCTTAAGCTGGTAATTAGGGCAGCTGGTATAAATAATAATTTGTAACACGATACAAAGATATATAACTAATTATAAATCTTAATTATAGCCTTTATCACCAAATCCGTGATCTTGTTATTTTTATCTCTTGACATACTATCTTTACATTAATTGTAAATACGGGATTTTTTCATTTGTGATATGACAGATTTGTTCTCGAAATAACTTGGGCTCAGATTACAATGAATCTTTTTTATGTTCTATGCTGTATCGCGAAGATAAATCAGAAGTTTCAGTCATTGAATTTTCCATCAGAAAAACTTTAGTTATCGTTCTATAAATTGTTCTTATATAACAAAAGTGTGTAGTTGTAGTCATCATAAGCCCCGTAAAAGAATTGCACCATGGGAATTTCTCTGTCATGATATTTTTCTGGCTACGGCCTTGATAGATGGAAATATTTCACAATCATTACTTACCAAAATGCTGAAATGATCAAAATCCTTGTTCATCTGAAGAAGTTCTGAGGAGTTATACATATCTGTTTGGAGTAATTCGCATCGATATAGTTCATATTCGTCCCTATTCTTGCCGAGGTTAAACGAAAAACATGTCGACTCCCTGCCACATCTCAACGCACAGTCCAACAAACTTTCAACATACACAAATTTAAAAGCAGTGTCGTTGAGGTAAAGATTTAAATAAGAGTAAAAGTTTATTCTGGTTTTTCCTGCTTTGTTGTCTCGTGTGTAGTTTTCATGTTCAGACACGTTAGTAATTGGAGAAACATCGCAACGAGAAAATCGAAACGTTTGAATAAACACAGCAGCAAAGCACAAAATTCTTGCATGATTCAAGATCATTATCAATATATTTCAAATCAAGGCGTCATTAGCGAGACAAAAAAAAACTAGAAGTTGAATCTGTATCTATCGGAAAGCTCGAATCTACACTTAGTGCGGCAATAAAAGAGAAAGGAAATGCGACAAAAAACTGCACAATAGACAGGTGGGCTTAAGTAAATACTGTTCTTTTTTTGTTATTGAATTTCCTCTCGCTACTCACACAAAAGAAAATCTTCTGTCGTGCTAACAAGTAATTAAACGTGACATTGATTATTTTTGTATAATTTTTTCCGAGTGGTTATTAAGCTGGTGACACATTTTGAGAGAAATACTGGCTCCGTACAAAGTCATGGCCGCATTAGAAACATTTGTGACTCGCGGCAACTAAATTTGGTGAATATTTTGATCATTCACAACTTGAATTTTCGAATCATTGATTTTAAAGTGTAAAAAGTGACATTTGTTTTCGCACTTGCTCATGTTCAACAACATAAAACCAGACCAGCTTATTAGCGCTTTTTTTCATTTTATTAACTGAAAAACTTTTCTTGATACTTTTCTTGCGTAACATCTAAAGTTCTAAAGCTTGTTTCACACTTGTGAAAGAAGCACAATCATAAGAAAACTATGTTCACACATGTAAAATAAGCACAAGAAAATGAAAAATACGCACGCACACAGTAGACTGCGAGTTGTCTTCTTTGCTTATGCTTATTGAAAACATAAAAGTCAAAGTCAAAGTAGCCTTTATTTAAACAGGGTAGTCCATTCAGCCATAGGCTGGTATCCATAGGAGCCCTGTATAATTAAATATCCATATATATATACAATAGTAATATAAAAACTTAGTAAAATGAAAAGAAAGTTGTAACCCCAGAAATATAGTCTCAATCCGACTGGTTCAGTAAACGTGGTATTTCATGGCACATCAGTGTGGTTGTGTCACAGACCTTCATCCATATTATTCCATCCTGCAACCAGAAAAGCGCCATTGTGACCTTGATCATGAAGCACGTACTGCGTACACTGAAGACCGAGTATACCGCAATTCAGTGAGCATAATTTCGGGAAGGAAAACTAATCCCACTAAGAAAGCAGCAAGGTGAGGTACATTCTAGCAAAGTTCATTAATGTAGAGGTGTACTTTACTGCATTCTGTTTGATGAGCTTAAGACCATCTACAGATGGGAAGGGAGAGGGGGGAGGGGGGGATTGGGGCTGTGCCGTTGAAACAAACTGCAAATTTTAAAAGGCAATATATCGATGTTGTCATGTTATTTTTTCAGATCTCCAGTTTGGATGGCTGCAAGAGATGTTTTCATGGGGGGAGTTCAAATCAGTCAGTAGGCTGAGTTCTCCTTCTGAAGCAAAAGAAAAAGGCTGTGCGGAGTAGTCCATGCCTGAATCAGGAGCAGTGAAAGATCCTGCTGTGTACAGCTGTCCAAGGAGGGGTGTATAAGAGTGTTTCGGCGTCACGCAACATTTGAGAAGCATCTATTTTATGAGCAGTGCTCAAAGGCAACTGAGAGGAGCACTCTTGTTGACAAAGCCAGACAAGACTACACCGTGAAATTGAGAGAGGCGACAGGTGTGATCCCAATTTTACAAACCCCTGATACTACAGAGCCAAGAAGGATCCCTCTGAAAGAGGGTTGGGCTCTGAAAATGGCTAAGAAACCATATCCATTCCAAGAAGCCCAGAAGAATTTCATGACTTAATATTGTCTGAGAAGGTGGTCCGAAACAGGGTACCAATATCATTACTCGGGAGATGCGGAAAGCTCGTGATGTGAATGGAAAGTGTCTTTTTTCCGTGTCAGAATTCCTTACTCCATTGCAGGTGTCATCTTTCTTTTCACGTCTTGCTGCGAAGGTCCGCCAACAAGCATCTGTAAATCAAGAATCTCCCCAAGAAGGAATAGATGGCATGGAGGAAGAAGCAGCAGCTGCCATTGAAGAGAAAAACTTCTCTAAAACTAGGGAGATGGTACCAATAGTTTGTGACCAATACAACGTTTGTGATAAGGTCAAAACTGGGGCGATTAAGAAAGAAAAGCTTGATGTACTTCAGTTCTTGTGTTATGAGTTGGATCTTGATGTACCAGTGCCACAAGTGAGAAAGAAGGCTGCCTATTTGACCTTACTAGAAACTCTGGTTGAACAGTGTAGCTGTAATTCAACACTTCAGGTCTAAGAAAAACTCTGTTAGGGTCCCCACCTGACCAATGGGTCATTTTTTCCATTTTTTGTTTTCATGGTTGGTTTATTTATAATTTTTTGTATTTATCTCAATCTACAATATTACCCCCCGGCAAACCGATGCTCAGGTGCTTTTCTATCTCTCCCCAGTTCCTCTTGCTATCATCCAGAGACTAAGAGGGTGATTACACGAGATCGGAATGAACTCAGACTGGGTCGAAGTCAGAACGTTATGGCAACATTACATGAGATCTGGATGAAAGTCATGAGATCGGAATGAAATGTGTAGGAAGCTGAAAGTCAGTCATAAATGTAGTACAGAAGCAATGAAACTTTTGTGCATGACAGACAGCTAACTCAGTAGTACGTAGGCACAAAAACTCAGACCGGTCTGCAAATTTTTGCAATTACATATCGTCCCAGTCCAAAGTTGACCCAGTCTGAGATTTTCGATTTTCGTCTATCTACCGAAACGAGTTGTCCCGGTATGAGTTGAGTTTTTGTACCGGTCTCACGTAATCACCCTCTAACTCTTCGGTTTCAAACAAATGGGGGCGTCGAAAAATATTGGAAAACCTAATAAGCGAGGGGAGGGGGTGTGGTCTGGAATAAATGGGGGAGGGTTTAACAAATCTAAAAAGAAGATGTGTGGTCCACTCACGTGCAGCTGCAGATACTGTGTGATTTTTGTGTTAAGTTTTTGAGACTGACGGCCTAGTCTGATTACAAAGGAGACAAGCTGAATAGTCACCCCGTGTTTATATTTTAGCAAATGTGATTATATTTTTTAAGTTCTTTTTTTATTCAGTAGTGTTTAGTTTGGCCCAGTGGAGGTCGATCAGTTTGCAGAAATCAAGAGTTATTTGTAGGTCATTACTGGAAAATGTGCCTTTCACTCTTCCAGGTTGTATTATGAAGTACTGTGTTTAATGAACTGAAAGGTGTTTTGATGTGTCTGTTTCCCACGAAAGATGAAAAGGGTTTTTTTACTGTGGAGTGTGGACTGCTCAAGGATTCGCCTCTGCGACTTACGGGGTGTTTCCGTTATCAATTAATTTTGAAATAGAGCAAAACTTTGATACGTACAAACAAGCTACAGTTTTGAGATAATTGTTTTTTAAATTGTATTGCTGCAAGTAGTGGTTTATCTGTTTCTGTTTTGATTTTTGTGCAACGGAATTAGTCCAAGCTTAAATTAGCAAAAATTGACCGACCGATATAAGATCCTCGAGTCAGGACAAATGAGCTTCTTTCTTAGCGTAGTTATGCAGCAAATCGACCAGTTTGTGCTTGACATTGTCCAGTTTGTTGTACTAAACAAATTGTTGTGAAAGTGTTGTTTGTGTGACAGTCGACCATTACGGTGACATGTGATTTTTGCCGAGATTCGTAAAAATTGCTTCCACTTTTAGCGCTTTAAATTTGTTGGATATGAAGTGCCCAAGCCAGATTTTTGGTATATTATATTACAATAACAGGGCTTTCATGTGGTGTAAAGCTTGACCGCAGATTCGATGTAGCAGAGCAATTTTTTTTTCATGCAAAGTTAAGTCATTTTCAGACGTTTTTAAAACGCTCAAAGTGGCAACTTTCATCTGAAAAATATCCATGAAAAAATTTCTTATCTATGCAATGTTTTTACATTTTCTTGTAGCTAATGTAAGTAGTTGTTCATGTGAAAAAGATGGCTTCTCTGCGAGCCACCAATTTGCTCCACGCGTGCGCTCAAAATTTGCAATTTTCTAGTGAATTTCAGGCTCATTTTTGTGTCGACCACGGTATTTCACATTTTGCCAAATTTCTCAAAAATTAAAACTCTTTGGAAAGTTTGATTGCTGTCATCGATAATAGTTCACTCAAAGGTTTCTCCTGACAAAATATGAAGAAATACGATTTTTCGATTTTGTCCGCGGATTCTCGAGTTTTACAGTCAGCGGCTCTTAATTTTTTTCCATAGAACAGGTCTGCCATAGCGATGGAATAAAGTTATCTGTACAAATTGAAACAATTTCTGACTTTATAAAGGAATCAGGAATAACTCGAAAGCACTTTGTGGGTAACCGTAAGTCTCAATAATTGATAAAATTGGCACCACCTACTGCTTGCTTCTGAGTATATTATTCACACGAACGACAATTGCTTTAATAAGATTAATAATTTCTTTTCTTCGTGGCAGTATGATCAATAAACAAAAGAACAAGCAGACTTACATTTTATTTTCTATATGTATGAAGAAATAATACAAAAATTTGTGATTCGGGTGTAAGTAGTTGCTAGTGCCAAAAATATATTTGGTTTTGAATTATCGATCTACCAACAGGCGATCAGAGCGTAAAAAATCCTAAAAACTGGTTGCTGTATACTTACGATTCCGTATATTCGGTTATATTCAAGCTTTGTCTTATATACAAAGGTTATAAATGCCCTAAAAACGGAAATTTCCATTTCGAAAATCATATCAATTTCGCCATGTCAAAAGTATCATGCGACGTTGCATAATCAATCAGCTCCCGTTTAATTTATTGTGAACTGTGTGAAAAAACGAACCGCTTTACAATTTGTTATACTATTAACAATTTACGCACTCATTTACAGGGCCATGAGATTGAAGCAGTAGCCACAAAAATTGTTACCAATTATAAACAGTATTACCTCGGCAAACATATAAAGTAATACACAATTACAATTCAGATTGCGTCTTTATTACCCGTTTGTGAGGTTGCACGCCAACAGTAAAATAACAAAGGATCGAAGTGAATGTGACACAAAAAAGAATCCCTGTATCACTCTGATATGTAATAAAGAACAGGATTTGTAATATCAACCGGATTTGTAATTAAAATCAACCTGATACGTAATAACAACAGGATTTATAATAAAATCAACCTAATATGTAATAAAATAACTAACTGTATTTGTAACAAACTTCAACCAAATTTGTAATAACACACTTAACCGAATATGTAATAACCTATCAACAGGATTTGTAAAAATGATGCTAAAAGCCAGATGAGCAGTCACTTATTTTTATAGTCTTGATGTGCATTTCTTGAATATATTCCGAGGAACAATGACCAGCTATCATTAAAAATTCTTATCAAATTAACTTTTTTGAAAGTTGTTGTTTTATTTCATTTTATATTTTCTTATTATTAAGAATTTACCATTTCAATTAGATTTATAGTCAGGCTAATTTTATTGTTAAGCGCTTAGTACTTAACGGTGTAAGTGTTATACAAGTTGTATGATTATCATCATCATCATCATCATCATCATCATCTTATTCTTCTTCTTCATCTTCTTATAACTATTATTATTATTATTAAGCGCCGAAGAGTAAACAATAGAAAAGATAAAAATAAAGAATAAAAAAGTAGAAGAGAGTGTGAATGAAGAAGACCAAGGGAGTTGATGGTGGGGCTGAAGACGTGAATCGGGCTACGGATGACTCGAACCCATTTGACCTTCTGCCTGATGAATTACTTGAAATGACTATCAGATATTCGTTCTCTGGAATAAGCAGAAGATCCTATGTTAGGGCGTTTACGCGATTGTACAACGTGTGTTCGAAATTCCGTCATCTTGTTATGCCATACCAGCATCCACTTCCAAGATTAAACCTCGATGAAAACATTTGTCCAGGTTACAACAGCGTCATGAACCTTATACAAAAGTATGGAAATGGAAGCAACGTTGTCATTGAGATAATAAGTAGCAAAAAGTGGGATCAGGCGTGAGTGGAATTGTTTTATACGGCATCCGCCGCACTAAGTGAAAGCCATGACACTGCAGTACCAATTAGGTTTTTAAACTGTTGACATTTACTCATATCATGGTGGCTAGTGTTTTAAAAAATGGTATCAACTATAACATTTTTCGGGAAGACAGGGCTGTTAGCGATGAGAAATGACAAAATTTGAAGTTCGGTTCGTACCCCAGGAATGCCTTAAAAGCGGTTGTGAAAATCACGATAAAAAAGAGACAGAGACTTAAATACTTCTTCAAACAAAAAAAGCAGGTACCTGAACAGCTAAAAATCAACATCGGATTTCACGTTCATTTCAATTATGAATAAAGCTCAGAACATTCGGGATTTTATTTAGAGGGCCCAAAATACAAATACACAAAATAGAAATATACCTTGAACATATGGTCAGCCATAAGTTATCGCGCCTATTCTTCTCATTTTCAGTTCATATATATCCTTGTTAGTTCGGCAATCTTTTAGGAACAAATCTGCTAAAGTGTCATCACATGGGCAGCATTTCTGCAGCAGTTACAGAGTCTCAGCAAACACAGCATCCGCTTTCTTCATTGAAGTAGCAATTAAATTGACCATTACGTTATTAGCTTGCTGCAGTTGTAACCTGTTCCGGAAATTTGTTAGGTCGTTCCAGTACTCTGTTTCCGCAGACTTTTTTTCAAGGTACAATTACTGGTATCTCTTAAATGAGATTCTGTTGGTTATAGCATTTCTCAGGTCTTTAACAAAGTCCTCTGTGTATCCATAATGGTGCGACAGCTTAAAAGGTTGTACGTCGAAGTTTATGTAAAGGGACTTTAAAACGTCATAGTCAGTGGTCTTCCATGTGAACGAGATCGAGGAATTCTCCAACATTTTTCTCCGTTCATTCAACGACCATTTTTTTAGTTTGGCATTACTTTCAACAGAGCAAGTTGGACATTTCTCTGCAGCGATGACACTGTGTTTCCTTAGCGAACTAATTGTGTCCCATATCCAAAAGGGCAAAAATGGTAGTGTTCTGGCTGAGGACAATCGTCCACGTTAGCAAGTGGAATTGTATTTGGGGGACTCAAACGTTCTGTGTAAATGAGATTTCTCTCGCAGTTTTCTTTCTCTTGCTTTTTTTTTTAGTATACGATCGTAATTTTATTGCTAAATGGTTGTTCAGAACTGATATTATGTTTTAATCAGTATATGTTTTAGTGATCAAAATCAAACTTTTTTGAAGGAGAGGAAACTTCTTAGCATTGAAGAATGAATTATAGCTCATTTATTCTTTCTTTTACTCAGTCATTTACTCAGTCATTTACAGCCAGACTATATTAAATCTACTTAGCTGAAACTATATGATATGTGAGTACTATATTCTACTGTTTTACAAATTGTAGCTCAGCCTCAGTATAATATATAAAGTCTATATTTTTAATAGTGTAATTTATTCTATATAGTCTAACATAGTCTATAGTCTAACTAGGATTGTTCGACACCGCTAGCTGAATACCATCTTGTAGCGGACAAATTTGGGTAAACCGGCTGAGAAAAAAAACGTTATAAAATATACTCATAGAATTTTATTTACGAGCTCTGACATCATGTTATTTGTTCCATGTTGATGATAACTATGTAATGTCTTTTATAAAGCTATCATGTAACATTTAGCATTTTACTGTAAAACTAAAAATGCTCATTAAAGCTTAAAACAATTCAGTTACAGATTAGCTTTCTGAATATTTCTCAAGCAAAGTTAACGAGCCACAATTCTTTAGATTTCAGGCCAAAGAAACAAATTCAATATAAACAGGCAAGAACAGGAGGACGTAAGGTATAGATCTGCAACAGCCCTTTTATTTGCCAATTTGGTAAAATTAAATGTTTCTCTATATTTGTGCTCCGAGGGCTGTAAGTTTATCAGTTCCCAAGTTTACCGTTGGCGTTGTGCGTTACCCTTGTAAAATTAAGTCTCTTTATCTTTAACCTTTTGTTTACAGATTAAATGAAATATTTATTTTTCTCCTCAATGAAACATTAATATTTTCTCTAATGAAAATAGTAAATCTATTAATATTATTTCTGTAATTCCCAGCAAAACGAACTTTGTAAAAGCATTTAACTTTTTCGTTCGTAATAACATATTAAAAACAAGGCATGGCCGGCTTGATTGTAGAA
>JAOCNB020243289.1:0-24814 GCA_026546465.2 Palythoa caribaeorum
TCTTGCAATTCCTTACATTTTTTCTGTCATGCTTTCGTCCGGGATCCAAAGCGGGAGATTTTACTTTTTTGGTTAATCACCGTTTTGATACAGAATATGATTTACATCTGCTTCCGAAGTTTTTAGCTCTCAAAACCGCACTGCTTCTTCCGTGCGTCGAAAGAAAAGTGAGACAAATATTTGAATTCAAAATCATCAAAACCCAGCCCAATATGAATAATTACCTCGTAAATAATAGGCATTACATTCCAGTGACACTTCTCACACTTTGTCTTGTTTGCATGTTTGTTATTTAAAAAATTCTCATGCCCGATTGAGAAGTCATATCAAAAACTCGCACTTCGTGTTTGATCACTCGTTCCAAACACATCGAAAACAATAAAGTGCTCGGGGCTTCGCCCCTCGGGACTCATTGTTTTCTCAGTGTCAAACACTCGTGCTCGTTTTTGATATATTACAATTTTTACATGCCGTGCCAATAATCACATATTTAAAACGATGCTATCTACAAATGTTAAATATAAAAATGTCTATTTTTAGTTCTTGAAAAATATCTCGGGTTGTGTCTTAAAAAATATAAAGTTGTATTTTTAAGAATTTCTAAAACTCATTTTTAAGCTTGCTAGGTCACTCTGGGGTGAGGATTTCAGAACAAGCGGAGGTTTGTTTTAAGTATTGTTTTTTATCAAAGCAAAAAATAAAGCTTCGAAAATTCTTTTTTTTAGTATTTACTGTGCGGTACGGGATTTTGTAACCAGGAAACTTTGAAAGGTGCCTCAGCTTACTGGATCGGAATCATACTTTTGGTCAAAATATCAGAGATCTCCCTAGGCCTTTAACTGCCTTACTTAGAAACAAAAGAAAACTGTCTGGCTTTAAAATCTGTCGCTTGGCTTTGAACTAAGCCCGCTTGGTGTAAAATTTTGGCGTGCAAATAATGTCTTCAGGAAATGTAGATTAGATTTTTATCGAAACGATCTCTGTACCTTTTTACACTGAATTCTATTTTTGATTGTGAGTATCTTTTGTTAAACAAACGCTTTGCTTGGTCGATCTATCAATCAATCGATTCTGAAAACGAGTTTAGTAATTTGGCATCGGGACAGACAGCCAGGTTAAAAACAACCAAAAAACTATAATTCGAACGAATTTAGTCTTTTGTTTGTTCAGCTGTGTTCAGAAATCAAGTAAAGCCCTAAGCTGATATCCTAGCCGTGTGAGATGGACCAAATTTGCAAGAAAACCCTGCGAAATTGAACGCAAAGGAGAGCGACTGGATGGGGACAGATATACTTTGCTCAACTCTGCCTCCAATAACAAATGTAAGGAAACAAAATTAGCGTTGCTGACGAGCATCAGCAAGTCAGCAACAAAACTAGCAGTACTGGAGCGCAAACCATGTAAAGTGGACTTCACTGAAAAATTTGATCCAAAAGAAAGTAACTGATTGAAGTTACAATAAAACTGACTAATGAACTATAAGTTACAATAAAACTAATGAACTATAACCTGCAGCTTGGAAACAACTATAGAAGAATTATTCTTTTTGTTTTAAGCTGCTTTTTCTCAGAAGAAAAAACTTCTGAGACACTAACGGGAATTGAACCCATGACCCTCTGATTACCAAGTTAAGTGACCCGTCCCCAATTCCCGTTAAACCCGTGCAAACGAACGCTGCAACTCCCAACATTGTTGGCAATCGTCTAAAGAAGTGATGCATTCTGGTACAGTAATCCAGCAATGCGCGTGCGCAGACGTGTGCATCAGGCCAGGCATTAACCGAACATGTGGTATTATATATAAAAGCGAAGATAAACAGGCGGAATTAAACTGTTTCGGAAACGACTAATCAATAATTAATGAAAGGAAAGAACACTGTCTTTAAAAAATCTCTTAGTCTTGGAAAGAACGCTCATTATAAGAAAACCATAATTGCGCACCGGGGCGTTTTCTTTGTGAAACAAGCTAAACAAAACTCAAGCTGTTTAATCATGTTTCAAACGACTTTATAAATGTAAAGAAAAAACATTAAATTTTTACTGGAATGGTTTGTATGATGAATTTGCACTGAAATGTTTCCTAAATACAAGCAATGATGAAGTGAAAAAAGGCACGCTAAGTTTCGAGTAGCTTTGCAAGAATTTTAGTACAAATATCCCATATGGTGCTTTAAAAGCAAAACATCAATAACAAAAGTGCCGAGTTTTGCGCTAAAGACTGAATATTCTGACAGCTTGTTTTCTGGTTTTTACATGTGTTCAGAATACCTATTTTTGCGAGGCACTCAAACAAACACTTTCACGTCTTTTTGTGGCAAACTTCTAAGACCAAACAGATATAAAAACAATAAAACTCGGTTATTGTTCTTCCACTCTTGTCATCCAGTTTCTTTATTCAGATTAATGTTTTTGTTAGCTACAGTTTTAATCTTGTCGAAAGAGTTAAGAGAAAAAGCTCACGAGGAATTAAGTTCAGTAAGGCATTAAAATGTACTCTTATATTACAGTCATGCTAACTGTTGAGATTATTTTAAATTTTTTAGTCTTTAGTTGGCACCTTTTGTCTCAATATTATTTATTGTATATACTTTAAATATTTCTAGCCATCAGTTCGCACAAGGACAATTTTAACTTGTCAAAGTTTGTAGTTTGACAGCTAAAAGCTTTTTTTCAACATTTTGACCAGAGAACGTTTTATTACTAATAATTTAATACATGCCTAGTTATGACTCTTCAGTTTTTAAATGTTCGTAGTTGCACAATTTTCGTTTGTGAATAAAACGATAACTCAGCATTCGCAGAACTAACGTAATAATCAAGCAGGATTTTGTTTCTTCGCTTGTAAGATTCCCATCCATGCAATAACGAATGCAGCCAAATTAGAGAGCTGAAAAGCCTTTTAGTATATTTAGAGTCGACGCTCTTGTTGCTCGTTTTATACCTACACTCGTTCACTAACAATGAACGAGAAATTCCAATATGCAAAATTTCGAGTTCATTGTTAGTGAATGAGTAAATCCTGATAATTTACGAGAAATGAGTGCGTTTACATTTTTATTATTCTATTTAAATACACTGCACAAAGAAACACTGCATTGAAACCTCTAAATACAATTATATAATAACCCAAGTTATTTTCCCATTTTGATTGTTCTCGCCTATGATCTGTTGGAGGACAGACCCACGATTGGCGTCACCATTACAAAGTTTATAATTTTTTATTACAGTATATAAAACAAATAGATTCCATGTTTTTGTGCGTCTGTTCAGTAACAGATCACAGAGGACGTCAAACTGTGGTAGCATCAGTGACACAATGGGGTATCGCCTCGTGTGCCACGTTATTTGTTCTTACCAGTGTCATCTGTTATCTATTACTGAACAGACGCACGTCAACATGAAATCCATTTGTTAAATATAACGTATAACTAAACCAGGCAAAATGTTTATTTTAATGCGTTGTTGATACAAAATAAGTCATTTCTTTACAAAATACAACCGAATCTACACGATGATTAAATGAACACTGACGCCGTTTTTATTTATTGTTTGCAAACTTTTTCAAGCAAGCCTTCAGCGGCATCGTTTACACAGAATAAAATTAAAAGTGCTCTGAAATTACGGAATGTTTGAATCTATGATAAAAAGAATATTACACAGCGGCTGGAAGATATGAATTTTATTTTCTCGTGTCAAAAACATTGTACTCACTCGCTACGCTCGTTTGTAAAATAACGTTTTACCAATCGACTTGAAAATAAAATTCATTTCTTCACTCCTCCATCGGTAATATCCTCTTTACCCATCATAATTGACAGCAAAATAACTTGTTTTATTATATAAAGAAGAGTGTCTTATAAGGTTTTCTACCACTGAGAAATGTCGTATCTAAACACACGTAAAAATACAATATTTTTACGTGTGTAAATATCACTTTTCAGCCAATCAGTGACCTTGATTTTTCGAAAATTTTCAAAACACGCAAAATTACTTAGAAACAATTTTAAAGTACTTCCGAAATTTTCCGAACACTTCCGAAGATTTCCGAACATTTTCCCAAGATTTTCAAAAACCATAAATGCATAAGAAACGGTTTTTAAACATTTCTGAAGCTTTCAGTAGATTTCCGAAAACTGTCGGATAGTTCCGATGATTTCCAAAGCTTTTTCAAATACGTAGGCATGGGATGAATTATGCAATGCTTTCTCGTGGTAAATGTTTATATAATAAGCAAAATAATACATAGTCGCTTGGAGATATGGAAATTATTTTCTTGTGTTCAAATTGAACATCTCACTCGTTCGTTGCACTCACTCGTGAGATACCAATTTGAACACTCAAAAATAAATTCCATATCTCCACGCGCCTATGTATTATTCTCTATATCATGCGCTGCTCATTTGAACAGAATGTAAAAACGATGGAAACCTGTTTGTTTACTCGTAAGATTTCTGATCTTTCCAAAACCATCAAAATACGTCCTATTCGAATGTTTTCGTTACATTAAATGTCAGAAGGGTCTATATAACTTCTGAAACTTTTGAACTTCTCAAAATCACCAGTGTGAAATATCCCGTTCGTATATACGCTATTTGTAAATGTAACAATATGTTAAACCTCCGGACTTCCAAAATATTCAACGAATGAATCTGGTGTTAGTTCGTGCTCGCTATCTAAGTTTAACTTAACAAAGGAAAAACTTTCCCAAGTCGTCATTAAAATGTCTCGTTAGCATTAATATTCATTAACCAAGTGTATATGATAGCAAAGAAAACACTCCCTGTTTACATGACTGCTGCTGAGCTTCCCGTAATCCTCGACAAAATGTGTTTGGACTGTGCATATATTTGGCAATAACTACTAATGGACAGGCGTTAAAACATTGATTGACACTTAATATTATTTTCATCACTTTGTTATATCATAGCTATTCGTTTCAAAACCTTAACATTGGCAGATCTGTAGCATTGTTATTTCAAAATGAGGGAATCTTGTAGCAAATATTAAAATTTCAGTCCAACTCATCTGGTTTGTTTTTTCAAATTAGTGGTGCGGAAATTGTCATAGAGAATGTTTCTTATCGAGCGTTACAGATATCATCTAAAAAATATATTAAATAGACAAAATGAAAAATATCAAAGAGATGAAGAAATCAATAGTTGCTTAGTTGTAATCGGCGTTTTTTTCTTTTGAGGTTATCTATATGTGCTCATGATCCTTAAAATATTCTGTGCCAATCGAAATGTTGCGGGCCAGTTCAGTTGCCTTCCACTCATCCGGTAACTTTAGCATGATTTTAATTTTTCGTGCTAAAATTGTAAAACCAGCGTTTTAGTTCGGAAAGCCATTGCCTTCAAAGTTCACTTAATATAGCTAAGGCATATGATAATATCAGCTTTAAACTTTTTCTCTCATAATATGAAATTACGGAAGCAGAAGCGACTGTTCTTGCGATAATGTCGTTCTTGTAATATTTTGCAATTAATAGCACATTTTACAATTTTACTGATGTTAACATTGTTGTTGGGAATATTAATCTCTTATTCCTTTTGGAATTGAAATAGCCAAATGGCAGTTAAGAACGGCTTGTTAAAGCTGAAGAATTAGTTGGTGCAAGTTTAACTTTCGAAGTTCTGAACAAATTCAAATTGCCGAGACCGACAAATGAAATGTCTTCTTACTTTCCCATTCTTTCCCAATTACCATTTGTATTCGTACTATAAACTCAACTAATAAATGTTGCTGCTTTTGGTTAATATCTCGTTGAATAATTGCGTTATTTCAAAAACCATTGTCAGATTTACAGTGTGGTATTTTGGCTTTTCTTGTGCCACACTTTTAAGGTTGAATGTTCTGGACTAATTGAAACTGTAAGATTTCTTGCATGTCATTCACTGATAACTTTCTCTGCCCAATAAAACGACGCCTTTTCTCCATGCACAAATATATGAATTAAACTTTAGGAATCATAAATTTGAATACTCAGAAATGATAATCGGTAGACATAATGGCCGTTTATAACGGCGGTGAAAGTAAGCCTTCCTTTCAAAGGAAATAGATTTGCTGACCTCAATCAAAGATTTATGAACAATTTTGTTTAGATTCATCTCTTTGACTTCATCTAGTTGTTCAGTTTCACTAAGATTAATTGCTTTTGTTTTTCTAACTTCCTGTAGCAGAGAAGTCAATGATTTTCGCTTCATAAGCTTTTCCGGGATGTACTTTGCCAAACTGATTTCAAACAAATTGATTTGCAGGAAATTAAAGGGCGATTATTTTTTAATGATGATTTTTAGAAAGGAAACAAGTGCTTTGACTTTTGAAGGATTTTCAATACAACCTCAATAACCAGCTTGATCAATGGACGCCTTTTTTAAATTTGGGACTAAATTTTCGTCTTATACTTTGAGGCTGCATGCATTGAGTTTTAAATAAAATGTAGCCAAGTTTTAAATCTTGTCTGTTATTTTTTGTAAACTAGGTTTCCTAACATGTTTCCTTGCAGGTTCTCTGTAATCTCTAAAAAAATTTTAGGATTGTCTTTGAAAACTGTTAATTTCTTTAAAGATGGTGGAATCGACCATTCCATTGCGAAACGAAACAATTTTTCTAAATATCAACCTGCTACTGGGGATCGTACACTCGAACCGTACAGTATTCGTCTCTTGTACAACAAACATCAACCTGTGTATTATAAATGTGTGCGATTTTCATTCTTTAATCCAAACTGCTCTGAAAGTTTTATCTGTGTCTAGATGTAAACCTTTAACAACAATACAAGCAGTGCTAAAAGAAACGCCCTTTGAGTTAAGCGATGCTGAATGTCTTTTCATGGGCTAAATGAACAGAATAGCCCGTAAATAGATTCATTTACATTTACAGCAAAATCCTGAAATTAGGGTGTGTCTGTGGAATAAAAAGGATGCGTAGATATTGTTTTGTAAAGCATATCAGAGATGATATATAGGATTGCAACGTAAACTAATTTGCGCGTCACACCGAGAACATTTTCCAGAACAGTACAGATTTATTTAATCCAAAATAGTTAACACTCATTCAATGCTAGAACATTGTCAACGTATATTAACACTCATGAATTCATGACAGTGCCATCAAATCTCGATGTTGCAAAAAAAACCACATAGTTTAATGGTTTCGCTGAACTGTTTAGTGGAGTGATTGAAAGACATCCGTTTCGTCTACTAGACTCGTTTTTCAAGCGCCTTACGGGAACCACTTTGTTGTCTTGCAGTTTATGGTCACTAATTAGGGTCATTTTGTCTGCTTTATACACTTGGGGTACATATAACATAGACCTAAGATTCAAGTACTGAAAAAATGTGTTCAAAATTAATGACGATATATTTTACGATATATTTGGGACTGTTTGTTTGCCACTTCTGACAAAAGACATACGTAGCCAGCACTTAACTGCCATCGTGTCTCAAATTTCCTGAAACTTCGCATTTTTAATGAGTGAAAAGCTTTTTAACTTCCTCTGCAGGACGTTATTAAAATTATAATATTTCGAAGACCTTGCCTTCTTCCTACTTTGTTTTGAAAGAATTTGCTGAAAGAAAATTGCTGACGAAAACACCTTTAAAGAGTCGATTGTTTGCGAGTCGGTGTTAAAATTTGCTTTAATAGTGTACTCATAGACGTACGACGAGAAATAACGAAAATGTTAAGATACAAATCATTGTAAACTTTACGACATTTAAAAATATTTATTATATTCGTGTAAACTGTTCTGCGAAAGAAGAAGTTTAATTTACACTCGGCGTTCAGTCAGCTAACTGAAAGGTTGTCGAATTATTATAATTCTTAAGTTAGATATTTTTGTTTAAATGACTGTGAATTGATTGTAAATGTTCACTTTTTGGGAACCACTTTTACGAAAAGAGGGAGAAACGTTCTGTCATGTAACATTGCGCTTTTATTCACAATCTTTTCTGATCTTCATTTTAAAAGGATTCTAGTTTTAATAAAAATAAAACAGATATTTTATATTAAAGTCGAAATGTGCTTCAATATTTAAAGTGGCATTGTCTTTTTAAAAGTTTTAACGTTTCAATTTAACTAACTGAATGGAAGATATAGTCACATTTGGAAAATTAATACATATAGAGAAATCGCAATTCGTTACAACTAGCAATTCACTTGTAATTTTCCGTTATATTTTGTGAAATATGACGCAGAATTTTGAAATCTAAAGAAATTTAAAAATGCACTGCTTTCATTGAATAGTCTTACAAAGCTTCTCGTTGCTGAATAAAATAATATTTGTGAGAAAACAGTAATTACTCGATTCACAAAAAATGTTTTTATCTGGCCCTGCTGCGAACTGCTTGAAACAGAATATTTCAACCTTGAAATCTGTTTGTCTGTTTTTCTTGTCGTGAGCTAAGTTTTCCAGGTCAAAAAACAAAAACAAAATACAGAATTGGTGTATTGTGTAGTATGCTTACTGCGACTACATCTGAAAGCTAAGAATGGAATTTTAAGCAGTTATTGCTGTCTTATGTCGAGTTTTCGTTTCATTGAGATGCCGCTGAAATAAAACAACAAAATCCTCATATTGCAAAATAATTGTTTAAACAAGGTCAGCTAGCGGCGAATTAATACTTCTCGCGGTTTGTATAATGTTATTATACCTTTTCCTCATAGCAGGGGTTTTAAGATACACATATACATTAACATTTGTTCATAATATTGTATCTCTCATAGACAGACAAGCTTTTAGGCTGTGAAGTGGATATTTAAGGTTGCGATCAACTCAGACTTTTTATTTTGTAAGCTTTCGATGAATTTTACGCTCTTTTACAAATTATATTTTTATTAGCTTGCTCGCAAGTAATTTTGCACCTGTTGCTGTGTTACTGTTAGTCTTTAATTTTTGACAGCAATTGTTTTTCTTTTTTTGTAAACCATCCTTCATGCATGTGTTGGAAGATGAATCTAACGAATCTTATTGAAATGTTATGTACGTATAAAGTTTGGTGCGATTCGTTAAAGACTACGTTTTCAAACCACCATAGTGAAAAATAACAATGAAAATTTGTGCAAAACAAACTATTTTTATTTACAAAATACTAAGTACTAGCAAGAAAAGATTTGCTCTTTCTTTAATACCGCTTGAAAATTTTCCTTGTTGATAATTCAAGTAATGTTCACTAAAGAAGTTCTTTGTGTATTTGAGGATAGAGAGCATTTATTTTATTTAGAATGGTTTTAACGATATTGTTATGAATACTGTAACAGACTTGTGTTTGGTCTTGTCAAACAAGAAATTCATTCTATACGCCTCTCTTTTCTTTAATTATACGCGTTTTGATTCAACTGAATTTCTATATCGTTTATCTTTGTAACTAGTTACATAAATTAATCTAAAGTTATAAATCCTTTTGTGCTTAAAGCGCAGTTTGTTTGTCTGATAAGGAGCTCAACAGCCTTTTTCACAGAAAGTTCTTCCGATGTTGCAAAACATAGGACGCAGTATTCTTTCGCATAAAGATTTCTAGTAGCGAGTTGTAGTAGTAGTTGCATGTTCTGTAGTAGATATTGTATTGCAGGATTAGATATGAATGAAATATTACAAAAGTGTCTTTTTTACTTAGAGAAGAAACTTTTAACGCTGTGTATACACGACATAAAATAATACAGTATCTGATTAATCACCTTTTTTACATAAATGTTATTGTTGCTCGCGTTATGAGCTACTTTGTGTGTATATTTTTGTGTCTTCGTAGGTCAACTTTACGGTAAAAAGTGTCTTGTTTAACGTAGAGAAGAAACTTTAAACTCTGTGTATACACGACATAAAATATTAGAGTATCAGATTGATCGCCTTTTTAATCTACATGTTATTGTTGCTCTCGTTATGAGCTTCTTCGTGTGTGAATGCATGCCTTCGAAGGTCAACCTTACGGTAGAAAGCGCGCTTGCAAACAAGACAAGAAAATGGCTTGAATCCCGAATGTTTTCTGCTGTGTGTGATGAGATTTGATGACTGACTGAACGCTTTCCCGCACTCCACACATTTGTGGGGTTTTTCTCCAGTGTGAATATAAGTGTGCTTTTTCATGTCCGATTTCTGGTGAAAGCGCTTACCGCAGTATTCACATGGAAAAGGGCGAGTGTCCGAGTGGATGAGCATGTGTGTTGAAAGCGTTGATGAACGCTTAAAAGTCTTGGAACACTCCTTACACTGAAAAATCTTCTCGTTGGTGTGAATGTTTTTGTGCTGCTCAAGGCTAACCGAGTGACCGAATGTTTTCCCACACAAATCGCATGCATACGGCCTTCTTCCTGAGTGGGATCTACGAACGTGGACTTCCAACCCATGCGGTGTACCAAAGACTTTCTTGCATTTAAGGCAACCGAATGTTTCTTCGGAGTGGTTACCGGGAAGTTTCTTTTTTGATAATATATTATTAACCTGTAACTTCTCTTCTGGAACACGCGCAGATAATCTCACCAAATGCGTTTCGGGATCGTCCCGCGAGGTTGGTAGACCAGATGGATAAGAACTTGAGAGATGCGTTGGCGGCCAAAAAGGCAGCGCAAACGCCGCGCCGGCGGGAAAATGGGGAGCTCCTTGACAAGATACACGCACATATGGCGTTGATAGAATATTAGGATTGTAGATCTGGCCATAAAAGGTAGAGAATCCCATCCTATCATCTGAAAGTGACAATCAAAAATCATCGTTAATAATCAATTAGCCCAAACTTATTAAAATGACGTGCTTTTTAAGTACAGCTTTCATTAAAAAGGTGTGTTTTTGAGCGTGCTCGCTCAAATACTTCGTGACAAAGGAAATTAATTCTCACCCAACTGCAAACACTTGTTTTCTTCGCTTTAAAACGCAGTGTTTGCTAACATCGCAATATTTCAATATATAAACCAACTTAGTGAAGTCAATAAAGTGGCTCTTGATACTTAAGAAAAGATCCTTTGTCGATTATTCTAAAAGAACTTACTCTAAATTTAACATTCGTATTTAGGGCTTATTCCCTAATTTCGAAGCTTTTTCATCTATAAGAGAGAACCAAAAAGCTGACAGACTTCGTGTTTCATGGTTTTTATGTGTACTCTTTAAGCTACAAATTTTAATTTACAGTTCATAGACAAAGCGACAAAAATCAACATAGCGAAAATCGTTGAGCGAAGCGCTAACTTGGTTTCCTCTTCTTTTGCCGACTTTCCTTTCTTTTGTAAGTCTTCAATTTAACCTTTTTCAATTAGATTTCATTGAGAATAACCAGGAGGAGGATCATAGAGGGTTGGTTTTTATATTTAAGGCAACATACGGAAAGCGAATTCTTTATTTGAACAATAAAACATCAGCGAGTTAAACATTTCTCTTTGTGGTATTGTTAAAGTTTTCTTCGGCTTAATTAATTTTTATTTACATGCCACTGTTTTGCGGGCTTAATCTTTGAGCAAGAATAACGAAGGAGTGAGAGATTTCTTTTGCATTATTGGCAATAACGAAATCGCACTGGGTTTTCATTGCTTGTTTTGGGATTTGTTTGTATACTGAAGAATTGTTCTGCACACAATCCACAGAAAAAAACCCTCTATTTACACTTCAGTCTATTGGGAACCGGATCATTTCCTGCGGCCTTTATTATGGCAATTCGCAAGTTCTGATTTCCGAAATTAAAACTAAAGTTGAAATCAAAAGTTTTGCATATTAAATCAAAATGCGGTTAAAAATAATCTGCGCTAAATATGGTTGGCAATTCCTTGACGGCTTTCAAATCGTGGTCATTTCGACTTTCAGATTACGAGAGTTCTACCACATTTTTATTAATTAATGAACTTCGTTGGTTAGTTTTTCTTGAAGAATCACAGATTTTACGATATTTTAGTTCAATATTGAAAGGAAAGATATAAATCTACAAAAGGTTTAGTCGTTAAAGAAATAAAATAGTATAAATTAAGCTGAAAGACGAGAATTAAACGAGCGAGGTTAAACAACATCAGCAATCACGAATGGCTTCTAATCCCTGCAAAAGACACAGATTAAGGCAAATGTGTAATAGCTGTCGAGATTTTAGCTTTACCGTAATTCATTTTTACCTTGAAATGGGACATTTGGTCTCATATCCATCATCTTTATGTGTTCAAAATCACTCCATTTGGAATAAAACACCTCGGGTTTTTTAGCTCGTTTGTCTGGGGCTGTGAGATTAGCTATATCGAATGGACGGCTGGTTTTCTTTATAGCCTCGTCTTCTGTTACGCATTCATTTTTATCACTTTCGTCTACGGAAAAAAGTCAAAAGAAAGCCATGATTGAATTGCTTAGAAGCACGGTTAGAAAACAACAAGTTGTTAGAAATCAAAACATTATCTACCAGATTTGTGTCATTGACATTGTTAACTGTAAATAATAGCACGCCGTACAGATCAGCTTAAATGGAACCAACAAACAATATATTAACTACTGAAAAACTCTGTGCAGACATGAAGAGTTGTGCCAATTCTGCACATCTAAAATTTAATGTACAGTTTTGTTGTCCAGCCATTTTTTGCTGTGTCACCAAACACTTCTTATTTTGTCATCTATTTGGTAAATCGCTGAATATTCCTGAAAAGAGCAACTTTTAACCAACTTACCTTCAATTTTCACTGGATCATTATCGTTAGGCGAAAAACAATCTTTTGTGGAAGGTACGGTAGCCCTGTTTTTAACAAGGAAAACTTTTGGCATTTTGGATGTGAAGTGCTTGCAGGTACAGATACAGTTAAGGCGATCTTAAATCTGAGTCCGTTGAGTGCCGAGAGAATAGCTCATGCGATAATAAAGGCATTTTGATATCACACGGGGTTTTATCAGCCAGCAGACCGCCAGGAACAAAACCCATGTCCAGCAGGTGGGTACCATAGCAACGAAGAAGTTTAGACTATATCTGCTTGGCGCATGCGCCCACGTTTCCAATACAGGTGTGGGGAAGGAACGGTAATTATAGTTTACGGAACTCTCTCTTTTTATTGACGAAAAGTGATTGTGGTCTGTTGTAATTCTTTTTCTATATTTTGATTCCTAAAAGAAAACTATCGAGACAAAGTATTCGTTAGCGGCCTTAAGCGGAGATCTTCAATTGTTTCAAAAAGCGAAAGAAAAGACCGCTTGGAACCGAAGCAGTAGGCCAGTTTTTTTTTTGTTGTCCGCAAATCTACTGAAAAGTTCTTATCATTCAGGCTAAAATTGAAAACGAAAAAGGATTTTCTAGAAGCTCAATGGCTGTGTTGTAATAATATATACCAGCTAATTTGGATCTGTGTGCTATTCTAGTAACCCCAAGTTTTCGTGTAAAGCAAGCCGTTCTGGGTTTTTTTGTCTCATAAATTATGAATGCAATCAAAATGCTGATGTGACATAAGTTTCGAGCCACTTAGGGTTTGGGAGGTTGGAACAAAACACTTTAATAAATGATGTTTAGGGACAGTAAATCAAGCCGTCTTTACCAATGACCGCTTTTTTTATTATAGTTTGTTAATTGCAATTGACGTGAGAGAAAGTTGATTAGAGCGAAATGACACTATCGAACAGGTGGAAGAGAATCATTGCAGTATTTTTAATCGAATTATGGTAGATATTGGTGTTCTGGGGTAAGGATATAGACTCCAACTTTTAAATCTTATCTCTAGTCAATTTACGTAGAAAAAGCCGTTAAAATGACCTCGTAACTAACGCAAGATGGAAAATATTAATGTGCGCATATTGCCGGCACATTTTTCCTTGGGGCATGATTCTAGTCACGTTGTTTTGGTATCTCGGAACATCAAAACTTACCGAATTTCGTTTACCTGTTGTCCGCATTTTTTGAGAAAAAGTTACCGAGTATTTAGATTTATTCAATAAAATATCCCGTAATAGTTTCAAAAACGGCACATTTGTTTTTACTTTTAAATTTTCAGATTGCTCCTCATACTTACAAAAATCTTTGAGACTGGTGGGTGAGTGACATTTTTAGTTCGACACTGACAAGATATTGGTTACACTGAATTTTATATTTCTGTAAAACCTCAAGCATATTTTACGAAACGAACTACAAATCTGTGTTGATGATTTTGCTTTGGTTGTGGTTCTGATTTGTTTTTGCGGAAACCAATAAACAAAACATTTTTTAAAGCGTTTATAGTCACGTTTAATGTGGTTCGCCATTACGAATGCGGTGGGAACTCGCCATATTTCCCTTGTTATTGCAATTGTCCATGGCATGGGATAAGACAAATGTTATAGTTATTATTCTATTATTTGTCTACAGAGGTGTGAAGTGTAACTTTTACTAGTAAGTATATAGTTAATAATGCCGGTTTAACTATCTTAATGGAAAAGGAAAAAAAGAATACTTTTTGTGCTTGAAATATACGTATTTTTTTGTTAGTTTGAAGTTCTAACTTCTTTAAAATTAACTTTCTTGAAAGATGTATAGTTTCTTTCTTGACCGGTAATTGATTTGATATTTAAGAGGAAGCAAACAACCCGTTTTGGGGCTGAAAAAAATCATTTGATTTAGCAAGAATCTTAAAAAAGTGGAAATAATGTGACAGATTTTGAATGGAAGGAATTATAACTAGAACTTTTACCCGGTTTGCTATACAAAAGCGACTATTGATCACCATATTTAACTAGGTATTGTCAAAAAATGCCCACAAAACTGTATATTGCATAATCAACAAGGGCACACCAGTTCGGCATATATCATTATCTATTCATATTTAGTTCAAATAAAAATAATCTATAATAAAATACAGTTACTTCTCGTGGTTTTTATACTCCAGATAAGTTCAAGAATCATGCTTTTATTGTTTAAAATTTAAAAAATGGTTCAGTTACGTTCGTGTTTATCATCCAAAACTCGACAGTTTGTCGTGTGTCTTTTTTATGTAATGAATGTCTAACTGCCGCATGAGGATAATGACGCCTGTATTAAGAACTTCCAAAACAACCCATTAGATTTTTAAGCCAACTACCCAGGAGGTGCAAATATTTACATCAAATATTGTTGTTGTAGAAGGCGGCGAAATATTTTAGTTTTTAGTTAATTCACCATACGCTGACAGCCTGTTGAAAAATTATTCTTAAACGTCCAAAAAATTCCCTTTTTCTTTATGCTTTCTTGTCGTGAACGCTTTCATTTAAATCTAAACAAAAAACCACGATAATATGCCTGATTTATTTACTAAAATGCATTATCGAAAGAGAAACGCTAATTTGCCTATTTAAGTATTTTGGCTGGCTGCATGTAATTACAAAAGTTTTGACTTATTAACATTGAAACCTGCATGATAACAGGGTAAGCTACTCGCTAACCAATATATGATCTATTAGAATCGCAAAGTCAGAATATTACTAACTGTCAAAATTTTATCTAAAAAACAGGCCTTTCGTTTGAGATTTGGCTTGTTTTCAAAACTCAATACGGACCGGAAGTAGATAATAATATTTTTATCGTATTCGATACGTTAGATTCCCTGATAGAAAGAATAAAATTATTCGTTCGGGAAGTCTCACAGAAAAACAAGGACAACTCGATCGAAACTGTAAAATACCGTTGAAATTAATTCGCCATACGCGGTCTGTACTCAAATTAATCTCAAAAATGAAGTGTTTCAAAGCGAGCAAAACTTTGATTAGCCAGATCTCTTTAGTTCTAAACTCCTACGCTTTTTAACGAGCTTTTTATCACAATTTTGAGAGGTAAGTAAAGCGAAAATCGTTCGGAATATCTATAAACTGTAACTGAGCTACTGAACTTTAAAAGAAAAAAACGGTACCTATAAATTGTGGTAATAAAATGTCTTTTCAGTAGCTAATTAAAATTAAATACTGTCGATTTTCTTTTTTGTTTCAGCAGTTGGGTTTTATTAACTTGTTAGTAAAAACTGCATTCTCGTTTAACGAATTGTTTTTCGCGTACTGAGAAAACCCCAAACTGATGCAAGTTGAGATTAAAAGTGGAATTAAAACTTAAGGTTCATAATATGATGATAAAATCGCCGTATTTGATTGAAAATTGCCCAATATTTACTGAATCATTGACAAAAACACCTTTAGCCCGTGGGTACTGGTCAGTATCGGTGAAGATTGCTTATCGATCAATTTGAATTGATTTGTAACATTTGAAATAGGTCTTTAAGCTTTTATAGGGTTATAAAAAGGCCTTCCGCTGATTTAAAAAGATTATAGAGCGACTGCACGATTTATTTTTTATATAATTGGCAGTGTGGTCATAAGTTATAGATCAACCCAACACTTAAATTTAGAATAGAATAAAGTTTTGCCAAACTATAAAATCTTATTCGAAATTAATAGTCTGCGAACCGTGAACTGACGAGATCAAAGTCCTGTTTATTTGAAAAAACTTAGCAGATTATCCATGTGATTATTTGTTTCACGAATCCTTTTCCTGAGACTCTTTATGCAGATATTTTTCTGATTTGCTTCTTTTCAGGCAGTGTTTTCAAGTCTTCAGTTTTCAAAACGTGAATAAAATTTACAATTTTTTCAGCTTCTTCTTTGAGAACTGTTGACAGACTTAAACTTAGAAAACTAAACTAAAATGAATGATTTGAGAATTAAATACGCCGAAACCTATTCTATTGCAAATAGAGACGCTAGATTGTAAACAGGTGGTTTTGAAGTGCTCGCTCCTGCCCGCATGGGTTAATATAATAAAACAAGCGAATGAGTGCCTATAACCAAGATGCTTTGTTTTGCGACTGGCAAATAAATTCAAATATATTTTAACCACTAGTATAACCGGCTTTCTCTATATTAAAGTGGAGTTTGTCAAAAAGCGGTTAGCGATAACTTAACATGTGGAATAAAAATACGGAGTAAGCCATTAATATTCTAATGAAAACTACGTCGATTTCACGAAATTCAAAATAGCTATAACTCTCTTCATTGCAAATGTTAAATATACATTTCTTGTATTCACGTGTTTTGTGTTTTGTAAGGGTATCATAATTTTTCATATCTGTATTTTTGAATCAATACAAAAGTAGTATCCAATGCTTAATCTGAGAACCTTTTTGTTCAAATAATCGGACCAAATTGCAGTAAATGTTTCGATTGGACTTCATAAATGGTCAAAAGTTTTAACGGTCACATAGAAGGTATCAAAAATAACAGCAACTTGGGGCCTGAATTTTGCATTGACAAGCTTTTCGTAGCTGACTATCTTGTTCAGTAAGTAGGTTTGTAAAGCTGGCTAAAACTTCAATATGCTCAACTAAACTTATTGACTAACAAAAGCGAAATGTGGCGAGTTCAAACAGAAGGAAATTATTTTGATCAGCTTTTAGCATTTAAATTAAGTGTGGATGGATCAGACAAAGCGTCCGCTATGAAACACCATTCTAAACTGATTTAGGGTTCCCGGGTTTGTTACTTATTATTTGCAATTTCTGTTAATATCAATAACGTGAAATTCAAAAAAATATTATGGTTGTTGTTGTAGACTTCAGTTTGATCTGTCATGACTCAGTCCTTTGGCTTTAGCGTAGCCGCATCTGATTTGTAATTGTTCGTTAAGTTCAAAATAAGAATTGTTTCTTATTTCTGAGGGAGCTTACGATAAAGATAACTATAAAAGTATCTATACTTCGTTAAGGAAATCCCCCCAATAATGCTGCTAAAGTAGCTATTGAACAACTTTTCAAATAAATGGGAGTTATTAATTAATATTAATAACTATTTCGTTCAGACAAACGGAAAAAAATAAAATTGTAGAACAAAATAAATTTTAGCTCCATGAAGTTACCTTCATGGCGTTACTGATGGTATTGTTTTTGGTCAATCTAATTTAAATCATAATCAAGACTGAGACTTAACAACCGAATAACAGAAAGTATGCAGATAACAGTTACCAAAATAACACGAGGAAAGGCCGTTATCGAATTATACCTCCCGCGTGCTCGGGCGCCGTACATATTTCCTAATGGCGAAATCTCGTCTGTACTAAAAGCCAATATCATTTTCTTTATCATATCCTGTTTTGAAAAAACTTGAGCATAAAATGAAATTTGCTTGTGTTGTTTAAAAATAATCGTTTTATATCTTGTTTTTGAGGCAAGTCATTATTTCATATATGTATTCTTTTAGAGATACTGAACTCTTTCCCTTGGTGTATAACTCTTGTTATATTCCCAGTTTGTTTTTGGCGAAACAATGTAGCATAAAATTTAAGAAGATGAAAGGAATCGGAAATGTACTCTATTGGAAACTTCTTGGAAATGTATCAGGCTTTTTATGGGGAAAAAAGCACTGAGCTCGTTATTGTCGGGCAAATAAGCATTGTACATTATAATATTTTACCGATTTACGATATTTTTAACTTTAAGCTTGTTGATGAAGTAATATTTTATTTTTTCAACACATATCAACACTTTAATGTTTTAAAACTTCGAAAACTAGAAAGACCAGAAAAGTGATTTGCGCATTAAGAAACTTAAATTGGCTTTAACAACAGGAAATGTCGCATTAACTGAAGCATTTATTTGGATAAGTCTTGTGACATAGATTATACAAAAATAGTAATTTTACATCCGTTAGAAATTATGGGATAGGCAGCTTATCTAACAGCATCCGTAGAAATCTGGACCGAACTGATAGAGAGCGCTTTTCATATACCGTTGCTGATTACGGAACAAATTTACCCTTTAAACCATAACCTGGCAGTTAAACGCAGATAAGCTAAAAGTAGATTACCAGGCCCCTCCAAGTTTTATAAAAATTTCAGTAATTCTGATCAATTGTGAACGTTTCCTGTTCAGTTAAAGCTGTTCGCACCTGAGCGCTTTACACTCCCAAAATTTCTCTAATAATACGCAAATTTTTCTAAAGCTGTTTTGAACTTTTTCACTTTTTGATTACCGGCTTCTGCTGGGGGCTAACCATCGATGGATTAATGTCCTGTCCAGGGGGAGTCAATGACTCTTATCCACAGAAACCGGCGATAAGCACCGGCTCCGATGGGCCACTTAGACTCGTAAATAATTTAGCTTTAGCTCTACTTCACTAGGACAATCTTTATTTCATATTTTGTTTTGTTCTTACTTCTTTCAGGCCTTTTGCATCCAAATTCCTAATTATTTTTGTTTATTAAGTTATTTCCACATATCTTTACTGTTGCTGAACAATAGGAATATTTGTTGCCAATTGTTTAAGTGCTATAAAAAGAGTGCATAAAAAGTCCCAAGCTGCTCATTTCAATCATTTTGTTAATGCACTCGGTATAACTGATGACAATACCGATCCCCCGCCGCCCCATTCTAAAGAACTAAGACAAAAACAACATTGAATGCCATGAGTTAATTTTCTGTAAAACGTGTTTTGAGCTTTGTTATCATTTAAAGATGGCATTAAACTTTGTCTTTGTTCAACCAATTATTGTGTCAAATCTAATATTTTATAGGGTCAAAAAAAAAACGAGACAGCAAGTCTGTACCCTTGACAAAACGAGGTTGACCTTGTTTTTTATTTTGGGTTTCTTTCAATGTCGAACGCCATATGGACACGCCAGAGAAGCAAATAGCGACTCCGTCCTTATTTTAAGGCCCGGGTCACACTTGGAAAAAATTTTCCGTTTTCTGTTTAATCTAGCACTTTGATCTGTCATCGCATCGCTTTTCCGAGTACGTAATTTCTGTGACGGAAAATTTTTCCAATCGGAAAAACATCAAAAGAGCCGTGCGGTCATCTGAATGAAAACCAGAACACTTTTTCACAGCGGGTCGAAAAATTATTTTTCTGTTGAAAATGTGTTTCTGGGATATTGTGCTCATGATAGTGTAGCTTGAACCAGGAATTACTGTATCTTGGTACGGTCCGAGCATGTGGCAAATGGCGAAGTCTTCTAAGACGACGGAGTCCAGCGTTTATATATTACTACATTCAGAAATAAGGTTCTCAACTACTTGTTTTGCCAATAATCATATAAAATTCTATAAAATACAAACTACTGAAGTTAAATTTCAATTTGTAAATTTGGAATGAAAATTACACTTAGAACAAGTATTAATCCTTCGACAGCGTCCACGTTTACAAATTCATTAATTTCGCTTGTTGTAGGCGATGCAAAGGTAACGTAATTCTCAAGATGCCGGAACACATTTCTGGAAGTGTGACCTTCAGAAAATTTTTCCGCAAAAATTGTAGATCTAAAATTTTTTTCCGGAAAACACTCTGGAATAGTTTGCGAGTTTTCTAAGTGCGACCCGGGTTGTATCATAGCCCACAGTTAATAAGTTAACTCATGTTTTTGTGTCCAACCTTACAGACACTGATTTTACCTCAAATTTTGGGATTAACAATTTTAATTTTTTTCCTTGGAAAATCTGAACAGTATTCAGTTGTAAGAAAAGAAATTGCTGTCACCTTAAATTTTTGCATAAACAGCCTTTGAATAATCCAACCCTGTGCAGTAGTATCGACTCTAAAATATTTTGCAAAACGAAAACCCGCCACGGCGCGAGCGACTGATAGCCTTCAATTTTGCCTTTCAAGCTGCGTTTTCTTATAATTAACTTGTGGGTCCATTATCAAAAGCAATTCTCCAGCTTTGGTCACTGTGGTTGATTGGAATTACGCAAACAGCTAAATAAAGTAAAGGTAAAAAAATACTCTTTGTTCCTAAACAAATAAATTCGTCTGGTGTTGAAAACATTCGCTGTGTTTTAACGCCCATGCAACTTTTAAAATAATGACACGTTTTTTACTCCATTGTAGCGAGATATTTCGATCTTGTTAGAAGGCACGCAGTTTTGTTTTCGATAACCGTCTTTCATTGCTGCAAAAAAATTTAGCGTTCAATTTACGGCTTTTCAAAGCTTTAACACAGGGAACGTTTATAGCCAGTACCTTCGAGCATTGGAAAATTGCTTTTAAAAAAACTGCGAAATGAAAGGCGGCTTTGTTGGGCTCCTGCGAAAATATGTCAAAATCTACTATTAATATTCTCAAAAATATGAACAGCTAAAACCATCCGGAGAAGTGTTTCAGATGCAGCTCTAACAAACTAGCTTGTAAATGAACGAGAACAATTGAAAATATTTCAAGTAAAATTTGTGCATTGTGAAGTGTAAAGCAGGAAGCGGTTTTTTACGGGTGTTTTGTTTAGAAAAAAAATCAAACACGGTTCTGAATGCTACGTGAAAGTTTCATATCTTTTGAAGTCCAAACTTACAAAGCTTTATCAGAATGAATGTAAAGAATTTAAGAGATCGTTTGAAAAAAATCAAAGTAAGATTATGGTACACTCGTGGATAAAAACAAGACGCTCTAAATTGCCTGCTTTCTAAACACATTTATCGTGGAAGAACTTTGTTTAGTAAACTCGGCCTGTATTTTGTTGGTTAACAACACGCAACATTGTTGCTTAACAACACGCTACATTGTTGGTTAACAATACGCAACATTGTTGGCTAACAACAGGCAACATTGTTGCTTAACAACACGCAACAATGTTGCTTAACATTACGCAACAATGTTGCTTAACACGCAACATTGTTGCTTATTAACACACAACATTGTTAGTTAACAACACGCAAGATTGTTGCTTAACAACACGCAAGATTGTTGGTTAACAACACGCAACATTGTTGGTTAACAACACGCAACATTGTTGCTTAACAACACGCAACATTGTTGGTTAACAACACGCAACATTGTTGGTTAACAACACGCAACATTGTTGCTTAACAACATGCAACAATGTTGCTTAACACGCAACATTGTTGATTAATAACACGCAACATTGTTGGTTAACAACACGCAACATTGTTGGTTAACAACACGAAACATTGTTGGTTAACAACACGCAACATTGTTGGTTAATAACACGCAACATTGTTGGTTAACAACACGCAACATTGTTGCTTAACAACACGCAACATTGTTGCTTAACAACATGCAACAATGTTGCTTAACACGCAACATTGTTGATTATTAACACGCAACATTGTTGGTTAACAACACGTAACATTGTTGGTTAACAACACGAAACATTGTTGGTTAACAACACGCAACATTGTTGCTTAACAACACGCAACATTGTTGGCTAACAACACGCAACATTGTTGGTTAACAACACACAACATTGTTGGTTAACAACACACAACATTGTTGCTTAACAACACGGAACATTTTTGGTTAACAACACGCAAAATTGTTCGTTATCAACACGCAACATTGTTGCTTAACAACACGCAACATTGTTGCTTAACAACACGCAACATTGTTGGTTAACAACACGCAATATTGTTGCTTAACAACACGCAACATTGTTCGTTAACAACACGCAACACTGTTGGTTAACAACACGCAACATTGTTGGTTAACAACACGCAACATTGTTGGCTAACAACAGCTAAAGTTTACTTACATTATGTTCAACTCTCATACCCAAGAAACGAATTCCAACGCGATTAATTTTCCACATTTTTATTTTATTTTAATTGGTGAGTGAAAGAATTCAAGCCCCATTTTCACAACGGGGAACTTTTGGCATCCCTCGGTTAAAAATGGTACACGTACCAAAAACTATGGCATCGAATGCCTCGTTTACGCGTAGTTTTTTGGTTCGACACGGTTGAAATTTGGCACGGTGGAGTCATTTACACATCACAAATGTACCTTTTTATCATTCGATATTTTTTGTCCTTTATTATAAAGATTAAAATTTCCTCAAATCTGATTGGCCCATTCTGAACTCGATTTTTCCCTAATCGCCATGGAAAACTATCCAATAGCAAAACTCTGCTATCGGCTACTTGTTATCGGCTACCTGTTATCAGGACAGTTGAATGAACCAATCACAATCCGGGCTTTAGGATTCATGACCAATCAGCAACAAGTAGTGATAACAGACAGAAATGGACTCCACTCATTACAAATGTTATGATAATTAGTAAATGGTGTTTTTTTCTTCAAAGATTTTGTCTTTCAGTTTAGTTTTCGGAAATTGTAATTATTATAATAAATTGGTAATAGGACTTCGTTTTCGTCCAATTCTGTCTCAGTTATGGCGCTTTGCGCTCATCCAATTTTGTTAACCACGCGTAATAATAACAGACCGAATTGGACTCCACTCAGTCCTATTACCATTACATACCGTCGAGGGGAAGAAGAAAATATGCTTTTCGCGTGAAAATATTAATCAGAGTAGCACGATAGTCGCTACTGTCCAGGTCCTAAAAAGGCATCTCGTAACTGATATTGAAGAATTTTAACTGATAACTGATATTTGTCCGAAATTTTAGCTGATAAGTGATATTGGGGTACCCCCGTCCAGAGCCTTGTCTCAGTTATACAGTCAAACCTCTCTAAGACGGACACCTTCGGGACCGGCCTCAACTGTCCGTCTTAGAGAGGTGTCCCTCTTATAGAGACTCGAGGTAATATGACATCTGTCCCATAAATAATTGTCAACCTGGCCATATGGTCAATAAATACGAGTTTGTTTGTGACAATTTAATAAGATAAGAGAAAACTAAAACAAATTTATTCGACAAAGCAAAAGAATAATTGAACAACTGAATTATTAGAATACTGTTCAACACGAGCATTATGTACATTTCATTATATGGCAGGATCAGTGAGCGGGCACGATCAAGCGATTTCTGTGTTCTGACCGGTTAGGTTCATCTTGCCCGCTAAGGATTTTCAGTAGTAAAGTGAAATACTCTGGTTATATAATAAGTCCTTTATTGACCAAGCTTTTTCGGTCAAGATGGCGCTAAAAATGATTTGGCCGCCATCTTGACCTCACGCTTGTTCAACTGAACGTATATTTACAGCTTACTGAACGTAATGTAAGGTTTAGATTGATAAATGCAATTATAGTAATGGAGATCAAATTATAATTATAATTAAGTACTCACATTGTCATTAAAAAGTGTTTTAGTTTTTTTAAAAAAGTTTCAACTGTCCGTTCGGTATTTCAAAGTGTTCGTTATCCGTCTTAGAGAGGTGTCCGTCTTATAGAGACTTAAAATACAGCAAATGACTGAAAAAACAGCAGGGACCAAGATTTGCTGTCCGTTTTATAGAGGTGTCCGTCTTATCTGGGTGTCCGTCTTGAGGGGTTCGACTGTAGTCGAGATCACATATGCCACTAGGTAAACCGTAATGTCGTTACATATAATACAACGTAAAAACTACATTGGGTTTTAATTAACAGAATTCATCACATGTTTTCAGTCAGCTTTCAAAATTCCCGTATTTCCGAAGTTCCGCACCAGACCGCGGGGGAATTTCATGGGGAATGAGTACTAGTTAGATCATTTTTGCTTTGAAGTGATGCAAGAGAACGGAGGACGTAAATACAGTGCAGAAAGTAATGACGGGAATTTTTCAGTGATGGTAAAATGTGGGCGAGAATACCTAATTTCTAGCTACGGTAGGTGACAGTAATGAGAAGTTTTATTATAGTTTTAATCATATACATGAAAAAATTACTTGATTCTGATTGGTCAAGAGCAGTGCAATTACTTTGTAACTCTGTGCAAAAATTTGTAATTCTGTGCAGAAATTTGTAATTTCGTGCAATTACAATCTCCATCTCAAACACTAAATCTGTGATTGGGTAATAAACAATACAAAGCTAATAAACTAATCAAAATGCAGAAGTTTCTATGACAACAGATGGTGTGATGCCACGAGTTACAGGGTTTACACTTTTGATTTCGTTGAGTTGAATGAATTATTTTAATTTAGCAACGATGAAATTTGGCAAATCCTTTTTTAAGAAGTTATTCTTTTCTACTCCTTGATGAAAACCGACATTTTGTGA
>JAOCNB020243290.1:0-16494 GCA_026546465.2 Palythoa caribaeorum
CAAAATAAAAAGGAATTGAGTTTAAAACATGAGAAAGGCAAAGAAAGTGAGGTTAGCGACCAAAATTTGGTTTTGTACAATATACAGTTTTACAGATGATATCGGTGTCCAAAAAACGCAAAACCACTGGGTGACAAAACCGTTAATGAGTTCTTACATTCTTTGTAAAGTTTCCAATATTTAAAAACGCATCACAAGAGCAGTATTTAACTTATCGGTCTTATTTCTTTCAGATGAGGTTTCTGTTGCAAAGGTTTTTCAATATTCAGAACTTCTTAATTTGTATCTCGGTTAGAAAGATATGCACATATGCTAATGAAGCAATCATTTAAGATTTTCATGTCATGGACCATCGAATTCTCATGATCTTCTTTAAAAGCACATACGATCGAATCTGTTAAGTTTTAGTTCATCAGAATGAGTCATTCGCCATACTGATAGCTCCGTACAGTAGCACAGGGAATACATTGCTTTGTAATATGCGAAGCTTCGTCTTTCGTCTGTTTCGTCTGTATGATTCTGATTTCCACATCATTTCAACACTGTAGATTTTTGTTTCAGCGTAATTATCACCCGCGATGACTTATGGGTTCATCGTGTGGGGACCTTATTCGACAAATGTGCGTGCCGCCAAGATCGTATTCAAGTTTGACTGTTGCACTCCAAGCAGCGAGGTTTTAATTGGATCAGGCAGTTTGGGACGCGCATCCCATACGTCGAATGTACGAGGAAAGGCTAATCCACCCGTCCTTTGCTCCACAAAGCGTACTGCTGTATGAGAACACGTCAGCCGATATAGTCACATATTTTAAGAAACACAATTCGATATACAATTTCAGAAGATCCATGCAAGTAATTTTTAATTCCAAGACCTAAAACTGATCTCCTAAAGAAATCCCGATTTCATTTCAAAGTGCCCAATTGTGGAACATTTATATGAAGACGATTTTAGCAAATGTTTAACATTTTATTATTTATAGTAATCTACCCGTAAATCTTAATGTTTTATTGTAGATAGTCAGGATTGCTCTTAAACTCGCTGAGTTCACTTTCGAGCCTAAGTGGCCCGTTGGAACCGGTTTCTGTAGTGTTAAATGGTGAAAGTCACTGACTCTCCGGCCTGGACCGAACTCTAATTTGTCACAGGTTAGTCCCCTGTAGAAGCTACAGGTACTTCATTTTACCGACCTGGGGAGGATGGAAAGCTGAGTCAACTTTGGTTAAAAAGGTCACACAAATATTCAACACTCGGCTGAGTCGGGGTTTGAATTAGAAGGCAGAGATTTTACCGGCTCTTACTTCGTGTAGAGGACACAGGATTTAACAAGGTTTGTGATTGGCTGAAGTGGGGTTGGGGAAGCTTTATCTTTGTTTTGATTGGTTCAAATGATCTGTGTCCTCTACACGAAGTCAAAGCCATTTTACCACTGCGCCTACCACGACGCCGTCAGGAGGGAATTAAGGGATTAGCCTTAAAAGAGTGGGGTTTTATTCTAGTTTAAGGCCACACTGTTTTGCTCAACTGCTTTTATCCATCGTGTACAAACAAAGGTATCCCTTTGAACAGCCTCGCCGAAAACACGACAACTTCTAAATGGTTATGATAATTTCCGGGTTAAAATAACTTCTGAGGAGTACTCTGTGTTTGTTGTGTCTGAGTGGAAGAGAGACTGAGTTGCCAATTGTACTTTTACAATCATGCACAGTGTGTATTTCCCACTGTTCTGGCGGGCCACAGGTCTTTAAATGTCACGAAATCCTGTGGGCCTGAAAAAACTATGGAAAATAAATACTGCTTATGACTTTGAAAATACATTACAAAGGAAAACAGTATTTTATATTTCGGAAACCGTGACAATGGTAAGACCTTTGGCCTGCCATTGTGGATTTACACACTGTGCATGATTATGAAAGTGCCATATAATTGTACCGCGCATGTCACAATCCGTACTGGAAACAAAGGAACTCTAGGCAAACTTGTACATGTACTGCATCCACACAAATTTCAATTTCGTAGTTAAAACTGCGACATGTGTAGGGGCCTTTTTCCCAGTGTGAGCGCTCCTAGTCATGATGGGGTGAAGTTTTGTTCTTTGCTACTTCGAATCATTTGCGTGTAAAATGGACGTTTCAATTTCATCTTAAACGAATCACCGGCACTGGGCCTATAATTTCAGAATATTGCATATTTTTAATCGTACGTAAGAATATGCGAAAAACCATTGAAAACGAAAGGGGGCGTTGGAGCCCAGAAACTGAAAAACCGGACAAAAACGTACCCAAAGCCACAATAAATTTCAATCGAAACCCAACACTGCATCGAAAAGGATCAAAAACAAACATTTTAACATCCCAGTCAGTACAAAGCATTAAAGTTTTTAAAACAGAAGTCGATTTTTGAACAGTTTATTGCACTTCCATATCCGACCTTCTCCACCAACAAAAACGTTGTCTGGCGATACTCTTAAAACGGCTGGTCCTGTGAAACGTACGTTTCCATTGTTACTGATGTCAACGCCACTGATTTCACAAATTTCTTTCTGCCCTCTGCACTTCAAAATATAAAGTGAACAACACAGAATGAGCGTCGTGTCGGGTCACATCATTAGATTATAATATAATAGGTCTCCTCGGACTACCTCTATATTTTCCCAATACAGTTCTCTTGGGAAAAAGATGCTTAGTTTAAGCTGAACATTTTCTCGTGTCTTTTTCATTACCGCACCGTGCTATTGCCGCATCTGAAACAAAGAACTTGATTTCTCAAGAGGACTGTATATTTGGAAAACATTGCGGCAACCAAGGAGATCTATTGTCGCGTCAACGACCTCCCAAAACCAGTTGGAAAAAACGAAAATCGTATAACTTTAAAATACCAAATCCGACTGAACCGTTAGTAATTTGCTAAAAATCACAAAACGAATGCTAAAACCAACTGAAAATAACAGGAGTTCTTTTTATACGATAATAGAAAAAAACAAACAGATCTATTGCGGACAAATACGCAATACCGAAACTCCGGAAGCCTCGCTCAAAACAACTGACCTGCGCACTTGTGATAGTATTCTCTTACTTTCACTCGACAATCACGATATTTAATAATAACAATGATAATAATAATAATAAATAATAATAATAATAATGATAATAATAATAAATAATAATAATAATAATAATGATGATGATGACGACGACGATGATGATTATGATGATAGTAACAATAATAATAATGATAATAACCTTTTTTTATCAGTCTCGGTAAAATTACAAGTATATATAACACAAATGCTATATAACATTGAGGAACATTTTCTTTCTAGCATTATATCCGAATTGCAAACTTCCATATGGAATCATTTGAGAAATAGAATCATATAGCAAAATATAACTACAGCGAATCTATCGAGCGAGCATCTGCGAGACGCATGTCCAGCGGTAATATACAAGAACTTAACTTGTGACTCAGCTCCCCATGTGAATCTCTGTAGCTCAGTGAGTTGAGCATCTGACCGGTAATCAGAAGGTTGCGGGTTTCAGGATTCCCGTCAGTGACTCGGCGCTCCATGTGTAGCTCAGTGGGTTGAGCATCTGACCGGTTATCGGAAGGTTGCGGTTTTCAGAATTCCCATCAGTGACTCAGCTCCCCATGTGAGTCTCTACTCAGTGAGTTGAGCATCTGACCGGTAATCAGAAGGTTGCGGGTTTCAGGATTCCCGTCAGTGACTCGGCTCTCCATGTGTAGCTCAGTGAGTTGAGCATCTGACCGGTTATCGGAAGGTTGCGGGTTCGATTCCCGTCAGTGACTCAGCTCCCCATGTGAGTCTCTGTAGCTCAGTGGGTAGAGCATCTGACCGGCTACCGGAAGGTTGCGGGCTCGCAGTGATTGAGAATTTTTTCTGTGCATTCAGCTTGAGGAACACATTCTTGAACTTACAATTGAAATTTTCTTTCCTTCACAATCTCGTGATTTTTTCTTTATATTTTAAAAAACATTAATTTGTATTAAATATTATTTTTGTGCGATTTTAAATACAAATTGACTTGACTTTCTTTCAAACGAGTGCTATAATTAGACCGAGCTATATAACTACCTAAGAATTAGAGATTAAAACTATACCGTAAATCTGAAAAACAAATTCAGAAATTCAAAAAACATATGTACTGCCGTATATATAAAATTTAGAAATAGATGATAAATAAGAATAAAACTGATAATAGAACTTTGACCGCAACATAGTACTAGCAAGGTCTGCAGTTTTGTATATTAAGCTTTTAAAAGAAATCAGATCTTTAGATATTCTAATATCATCGTTGAAAGTGTTCCATAATTTAGGTCTTAAATAATGTTTATGTGATGTTGTATTGCAATTAGGGAGTGTTAAGATATGATACCCCTAAGATTATATGGTGAAGCACGTATTAAATTGAAAAATATTCCTTAAGTAAGATGGAGTTTAGATGGCGCTAAGTTATTAAGCGCTTTATAAACTAATATGGCAATGTTCTCAAGTCTGCAATTGTACAATCTCGTCTAGTAAATCAGTGTTTATTTTTTAGGCTTTAAATTAATACTATTTCTCTTTTGGCGGTCACGTATCGTACATGTTTTGACTGGCTCGAACATGCATTTATCCATATTTGGCTGAAGCTTGCCAATGGCAGCGTGAATACCTTTTATGCAAAAATACTTTGGTCCAGAGATTAATGAGTAACTCAGGGCAAAAATGAATAAGCATGCAGTGTTAATAACCTGACAATCCTAATGTTCTATCGATTTGGCTGTCGTTTTTAAAACCATTAATTGGCTCCATACAAGTGGAATGATTCTGGCCGCAGGATCGTTACTTTGACAAGATCAGTCAGTTTAACAACAGGTTTCGTATCTGTAATATTTAATGAAATGGTTTTAAAAACTGAGCGACACTCAGCTTTATTAAAATGTCTGGTTCTCATAAAAGATTTTTGGATTACTACATCAATGAAAGCGCCAATCTGCCCCGGGGGACGGGTGGTTCTATTCCGGCTGAACGTTAACTTAGATTTTTTCTTATAATGCTGTTCATAGTTTAGTTGAGGGGCCGATAACATGTTCAAATGGTTAGAACGGATTAAGGGTGTAGGCCCATAGTCACCTTATCCACTGTTGGAGGACTTTAATACTGCAAAGAATGTTGCATGCAGCGATTCCGGTGCTATATAGTCTGTTTTCCCTTTTCAAAATTGAGGTCTTCGGTATTGGGAAGTACTGTAGGAAAAACTCTTTCGCTACAGAAATAAAACTGAAATAATGAAATGATACAGGAAGTCACAAATACTTTGGATGTCGGATTGGCTGATTCAAAGCTAAGCTAAAAAGCTAAATCCTGTTACAACTATACGAGCCTAAGCCAAAGAATCCGGTGTTTATCTCCAGTTTCTGAAGTGTTCTGAAGCAAATGAGAGTCATTGACTCCCTTATATGGTAAACCGGACACCAGTCCATCGCAGCTGTTAGCCGCCAAAAGAAGCGGTAACTCATTTAATTTCCCAACCGTGTAAGGAAAGCTCAGCCAACTTAAAAAAGCCGGGTCACACTCGTGAACATTCACGAACACTTAGATGAGCCGTGATTTGAACATGGGACTTTGCTATTCGGAACTAGAGATCTTACCACTGCGCAATCTACGCTGACATTTGACGGTTGAAAGGCGCTCACTGATTGGCTGTTAATAAGCCGAATCAGCCAATAAACGTCCAACCCTGGGACGTTTTTAAAAACGATAAACAACTTTAGAAACTCAGCTTACTCAAATAAACGACGTTAATAATTTATTTTGTCTGAAAGTGAATGTTAGTAAAAATAACCTAAAAGATTTATGCCTGTGATATCAGCCATCTTGTAATCCTACCTTTTATTTCCAAAACATATTCAGGCGAAGTCTTTAATTTCTTTATTTTGTATAATATGATTAAAAACTTAGTAACCATACGAAAATTGTTATAAAAGAACAACGAGGTTCAAATTTGCCAAAAATCAAGAACAACTTAAATACAATGAAAGCTCTGCGTAATATGTAAATGATTTTTTATTGTTCACATAGCAAATTATGTCAAAACATAGCTTATGATTTACAAAAACTAGAATTTGTTGTACAATTTATGTATTGCACGTAGCATTACGCCTGTTAAATGTCACAAATTTTTGTTTTGAGATTTTTTAAAAAAAACAGAGTAAAAAAAGTGAACTGAACAGATCCCGAATTCTGAAGACATATATTGTATCATTACTGCCGGCGTAGAAATAAGAACAATTTAACAACTAATATGGATCAATTTGCGCAAAAATTTATGAATAATAAGCCTCCATAGGAGGAGCACTGTATGTTTAAACAAAACAAGCGTGCATTATGAGCTAGTAATAGATTCAGCTTGTAGTCACAGTGCAGTGAATCCAGCCGTCTCCGAGAGCGTGGACACTAGTCAAGCGCAGGTTAGGACCCAGTGCAGTATGATATAAGCTGCTACTCATTTAAACTTACCCAATTGCAGCTTAAGAAATAAAACATGTTTTCCGTGCCTTCATAGCCTGGTGAAAAACGAGAATCTGAGAGCAGATAAGTGAAAACCCGAGGTTTTTCACCTGCTCAAGAATTATCACAATTGTTGCTGGGTTGTCATTAGGCACAGCGAACATGTTTTATTTCATTTAAAATTATAACTATAGTTCCGACTTTGACATGAAAAAGACTATATACGAAGCGCGTATAGATTTATTTCTTTCATGAAACTTCAAATTTTCACAACGACAGCCAAACGTTATTTTCGTGTTTCACAGCGCTCTAAAAGCACACTTGTCTACCAATCATAACGCATCGGTACTATCTTAATTGTTTTATAAAAAGGTTCGAGGGTTCGCTAATTAGACAAGCTCTCCGTTTGATCAACTCGTAGCTGATATTCATTTTTTGAACCGACTTCAATTTTTTTTTTATCGCATGAAAATTTTGCCAGGATGTGAAGCGAGGCTGAGAGATGTTGAGTATTTCTCAATTCCTTTTTTGGTATGACGTCGTTTTAAAGCGCTGGAAAATTGAAAGATTGTGTTTTTAATTTCAACGCAATTAGGTCGGAATAGATCTAGATGTGTTTTTGTTCGATGTCGCAAACGGCATTGCTTATCGGGATGTGGCTCAGTAAGATACATTTTGTTTTCTGCAATAAAAATCGGAAATGTCGCAACAAAAAAGCTGTGTGTTGTGCAGGTAGCCTTATACTTAATCATAATGGTTTCTTTACAACACCCGTATTTAAAAACATTCGTGTTCTTCAGCAATTAAAGAAATGATTGCTGTGATTGATTATGATTAATTAATGAAACTTTCTATAGGAAAAATTCAGGAAATTAAGTTTTTATGAGCGGGTCTAAAAACAGCACTTAACGGACCATTCTGGATGATAAATGTTGATTAGAATTTGTCTGTGAAACAGCGACCAATATGAACATCAATATACCATGCATTTTCGCTACTGACTGATTGTACAAAATAGAAATATAATTGCCCCTTTGCAACAGGAAGTCATATGGTACAAAATACGTCATACTGGGACGCAAAAGAACGTACTAGACTCCAAGACAAAACACAATTAACAAGAAAAGTGTGATTTTTCTTTGTTTTACATTTCCCAGTGAAGTCTAGCACATTCTTTTGCGTCCTAGTATTTTATACCATGTGACCCCTTGCTGCAAAGCTCCTATTAGCCAATCAACACGTTCGATATATCATATATATATCGGCTTGAATTTTAAGGTAAATACCAAATATAAGAGTGATAAAACGGGTTTTTTTTTCTTTTACAAAGCGAAAATATTTTTTTTTGCTGTGGTTGTGACCAGAAGGATACATTTAACCATTATATTTTATAGTATTGTTAATGTCTGGTTTTGAATGTAATTTTTATTACAAGTGAAAATATTGTACAACATTATATATTTTCAATATTAAATGCCCGGCAGCTAAAATCTTGAATAAATGTATACTTAGCCGGAGGAGGACGAGTGTTCCATATGAAAGAAAACCTTTCATTATACACGAAAAGTGGGTGTGACTTTAGATAGATGATCTTTGAAAACGTCTGCTCATAAATTGCAACAAATTAAACGATTTTCTGTTAGTGCAAATGTAGAATAATTAGTTTTATTGAACACAATAGAGTGAGAATTTTAAGTAGTGAATTGTAAATTTATGCGTATATATCTGTTTTTATTTATTTCTTTATTCTATTATTTGTTTATTTCAATTTCATTTTTAATCACAGACTTTCAGGTTTGTCATTTGCATCATTTGGAAATTAACCTAGAAACCAGGATCAGAGGCAAGGCATTAACGAGAGGTCAAAATATCACAGCGGTAATATCAAAGACGCCTTCCCTTTACATTATTTCTGCAAATAACAACAGCAGACATCGAGAGAGCAGAAGGTAAAACTTAAGATCTCTGGAAACGAACTAAAACTCGCATTAAGAATTGATGTTTTCAATAATATCTTTAACCTCTATTTTAAGACCAAAGAAAAATTGCGTGAAACTGAAAATGTAAGCAAGAGTTTCTTAATGAAGTGAACTGAAAATTCTCGTTATGAGCAGAAAATTCGCATTAAAATAGATGCACCTTTCCAAGTGTCAACAGTCAAGATCCGAGCAGCGTTTTGCATATTCGGCGGAAGTGGAAACTCTTCATTCTATGCTAGCACGTAATTGTTTAGACTTGCGAAGTACGGTCAGATTATTGCACAGCCTCACAAATTGATATCAACGCCGCTGTGTCAGCCAATTGGAAAGTTCTCTTTTTCCTTAATAATTGTTAAATTAAGAAAGCCAGCTGGGATAAAATATGGCCGAGGAAGACGAGTCACAAAATGCCATCATACAAGATGAAAATATGGCAACCGAACGAACAGACAAACTCGATAAATGTCTGACAGCAATCAAGGAGGATTTAGCCTCATGGTTATCGCGTTTACTTCACATTGATGTGGCTGTCGAAACGTTTCTACAATCAGTAGACACGGGTGTTGCTCTTGGTAGACTAGCAAATCTTATCCAAACTGCTGGCGAAGAGTTTTTACTCAACAACCCTGGTCAAGACTTTCTATTGCCGAAAATTGGCGTTACATATCGGGAAAAAGGCGCTTTTCGCGGGTCGTTTATTGCACGCGACAACGTCGCAAATCTTATTCACTGGTGTCGCGAACTCGGTGTCCCCGAGGTCCTTATGTTTGAAACAGAAGATCTTGTAACTCACAAAAACGAAAAAAGTGTTCTGTTGGCGCTCTTAGAAGTCGCGAGAAAGGCCTACAGGTTTGGCGTCGAGCCACCGGAACTTGTACGAATCGAGAATGAAATTGATCGCGAAATTGAACAAGAACCCGAAGAAACAGAAGTCGAAGAAGTACAGAGGGTCGTAGAATATCATCTAAAAAAGAAACAAAAATCTCATAGCTTAGATGACCTGGTAAGTAATTTCCGATATTATATTTGTGTTGTATTTGTGCTGTTATATAATGCCGGGTCTTATTTAAATTTTAATGGTCCATACTTCATTGCACAGAACTCGGGATAAGATTATTGCTACTGAATGTTGACATTTTTCGCTCTAACGCTTGGACTTAAAAACATTGATTCATCAACACTTATCATTTACTAGTGCACGTTTCTAAGCAAGAAATTTGCATAAAGATACAGGATCTTTAAAGTCAGTTAATCTTTATACTAAATAATCGGTTTAGGAGAATTGTTTTTAACAATTGTATACTGGGTTTAGGTTAAACACTGTATAGAATGACAAACCAAGAAAATACTCGAAGATTCTCTGTTTGTCATCTTAAATATGTCACGACCAGTTATGTTACATTGCTTCAAGCTTGTCAAACAGTCAAACAAATAATTTATAATACGATCGGTAGTTCTATGGCAACAAGCGAAAAACGAAATCTTTCTATATTTTTTCGTAACTCGAGTTCTGTATTTTAGTTTCTGCTTCATATTTCATCATAATATTTTCAGCCAGTTTTAATCATTGAAAGCCATTAGTTGGTAGAACCGATTTCACATTATATATTCTGATCGCACTCAAGTTATTCTCGGATATTGGGTCATTACCGTTTGGTATTCGATGAATGCTCGCCAAGAAAGACATTATCCTGAGGGCCTAGAATAACCGCTGACCCAAAACTCCTTGAAAGTGATAACATTTCATTCACCTGGTTGTGTTGTTAAGAATTTTTAAAAAACCTGTGAAAGAAAAGTGAATTTTGAGCTTATTGCCGGTTCATGTTAAAGTGGTCATGTTCAGTTATTCTTTTTTGGATTTGTTTTTTAACAATTACTTTTCCTTAAAGTGTTATATACCGAGCGCACACGCTGAACACAAATATTGTATATTCTTAAAATCTGTAATAAACAATGGCGGAAATTCATGAAAGTTATATTGTACTGATTTTATTTATGGTACTTCTCTCATTCATTTGCAAATTAAAGTGACATATTGATTATTGTCTTTTTTGTCGCTAACTTTTCTCGGCTACAAGAACACAGTCACTACGAAAAAAAAACATAAGTAAAAAGCGGGAAATATTCGGCTTTCTTGCTACTGGCATGTTTAAGGCATAACAGGGTCCACAATTGTTGTTCAGTGATATTTGTGTTTCTACGCAACTAAAATGCGAATAAACCGGTTTTTAAAAAAGGTATGCTTGTTTGAACATAGTCTCGAGTTCAAGGTGTTAACACCTTGATAAACTGGGAGACTAAAACGCTCAGCAAATGTTACCTCCGAAAACTGAAAAAATGAGAGCAAATGCAACTGAACACCTCCAACTTTGAATTGATAACTTGGGCCTAAAAATTTAAAAGGATCAATGAAAATTATAATGAAAGAACATCACCAAATCGAAAATGGACGTGGCTTTGACAATAGGAACATAAACTTGACATTTACGCTTGAAGAACTTCGGAAATTCATTTGAATTTTTTCCTAAATAATCAGAAAACTTAAACAAAATGTTTAGGGAAAGAAAAGTTTTGTCATTGAACCAAACTAGCCAAGTTTAGTAAGTTTCGTGACCGTCAGTGTATTGTGAATATTACAAAATAAGATTGAAAAGTAGGGAAATGCACCTGTTCCCTGTTGCAAATATGATTCAGAACATATAAACGTTGTTATTAAAATTTGAATAAACATTTTGAGAGTGATGTAAACAAAGGTGGAGAACAAATCAAACTGTAAGATTTTTCGGGATTTTGACAAACACAGAAATAGCTATTAGCTTAAAAATGCAAAAAAAGTTGTAATCAAGTCTTCATTTTATCTATAAAGTTTGATTCGTTTCGTTGTTTGAATTTTTTGCCATTAAAAGAGTGTTAAATATGTAGATGTTAATAAACCAGCCAGACAATAAACGTTTTACTGAATGTCAGTCTCGATTGATATCTCAGATCAGTAGATAATAAAGCAAACCTCCCTCTTCTTTTCTTCTCAACTCAAGGACAACTTACGTCGTTAGAGCTCCAAAAATAACTCTCTATATAACCTATGGATATGCCGTAAGCGTTTTCTCAAAATTACTAGCATTCTTTTATTGACAAAGGTTAGTAATTTTTTGTGATGTAAGCTCAGTTGGAATTTTCAGTGGTTACAGCATTTCGTGATGATTTTAGCCACGTATACCTGACAGTCTTGCGAAAACCGCGTGAATAGTCTGTACACTGTGTGTGGGCGTATTACACGTGTGCGGTCAGCGCTGAATGTCTTACAAGTAATAAAACCGCAAAACGCGATATTGGCTTTTCCACTGTTATCGCGTTTTAGCAATCGAGTGCAAAGCTAATCTACAAGGCAATATAATAACGCATTTCCTTTTTACACACAAGATGGAATTTTAGCTTCAGCAAAAACTAAGATATTTCAGAATCCATCCATGAAGGCGAAATTATATTCTAATTCAGTAATTTTTCCGGTTTTCCATGGATTTCTTTTTTAAAAGAGCAAAATTTTTACCTGGAACACGATTGCCAATTGTTCATAACTGATAATTCATTGTATCGAATTAAGTGTTTAGTACTTTGTAAGGTACATGAGTCCAATATAGGATAATGCTACAAACAAAAGCTGTTTACGAATTCTGTCAGTTCTGGTCCTTTGAACGCATAACAAAAATTTATTCTTAATGGATGAGCAGTTCAAAGGTCATGTTTTTCTGATTACAAAGAAATTTATTTTGGGAAAAAAAAGTATTTAGAGTTACGATGTAGTTTAAAGCAAACTTAAACTTTTAGCTGAAACTTGTGCACGACACCGAGCGAGACCAGTTTCACCAAGTAGTGTTACACGGTGAAACTCTTGTTTTTGTCGCCACTGAGATCGTTGCAACTGTTGCAGATGTAGAAAGCGATTCTACTTTTCGTGAAACCTGTCTCGCGACGAAAGTTCAAAAAAGTTTCACGAAGCCGACTTTGTTGCACGGTGTAAAGCCTGCTGAAAATTAATACGCATCGTCGTTGTACACAAGTTTCAGCAAAAACAAAACCACTTCTCAAAAAATATAAGAACATTTTCTTTTAAAAGTTAAAATAAATCACAACAAAAAGGCAGACGAAACAGCCGCACATTCACTTTACAACTAGATTTCAATTTAAAAATACAACTTCTTCCTTTGCCCAGAATGTAGCCGGGCAAGAACCAGTTAGAATTTTTTTAGGCCTAGTTTATACATCGTGCTATTGTCGCACCGGTGAAAGCGCGCTATATAAATTGATGTCCCAATTAAGTGTTGGGCGAGATGATAGTACGATCAATCTGACCATTGCGAAACGGTGATAGCACGGCCCAATCCATACATCGTGGCAAATTGTCGTACCCAATTGAAAAATCATTTTAGATAAATCCGATAAGCTTAAAATGGCGCAAAAGAACACTTAATGGCACGCAGATTAATTTTGGTGCGGTGTTGCAGCGATGTATAAATTTCCACCGTGCTTTGCATGGCCCTGCTATCACCGCGCCAAATTAAATCGGGTTAGGTACAACGATAGATTATTTATAAAGTAGGCCTTATTTACCTCAGTCGAAGCGAATACTACAAATGCAAAGTAAAATTTAAAATGGAGAAGTTGGAAAAAAATGAGTGTTTCGCAGCCATTACTATCAACTTCAATTTACGAAGTGCTCAATATTGTTCAGTTCTTCAGTATATTAAACCGTTTAGTTGACCGCTTTTTATGTCCCAAGAAAACATGAAGTATAATACAATAAGAATTACTTAGAATACACGTGTGTAGATACTGTTTATCCGTTTCTGTTCATAAAAAAATTGTTTCGTTCCGTCGCTGTGTGCAGGTGTACAAAGTATTGGATCAGTGCACGTGCCCTGTCAAGTTCCCGGTTTTGCGGCTATCTGAGGGCAAATATAGAGTCGGAGAAAACAAAAACTTGATATTTGTGAGGGTAAGTCTATTATATCTGAAGATACGGTTATAATTCCTTAATGAATAAGAGACAAAAACTAGTTGAACTAAATGGTCTACCGCAAAATATAGACGGTGGACCGATAACACCGACGTGCATAAATTACAAAAGCTTTTACACACAAGCAATTTAAAGGCGTAACCCGCAAAGACCCGCAAAGGCGGCGACCATCTGCTGCTAAGTTGCATTTCCCATGAAAAGGCGTGACAGAGCGTATTAGAAAAAAGTTACTGAATCTAAATTGCTGTCAGCCGGTCCTCATTTGCGAAGCTTTTAGTTTTTGCCCACACAGCTTATTGCTAGACTGAAACCGTTTTGTTTGTTCATTTGTATATACGATTTTTCAAATCTCGGTTTTATTTTTTCTCTTGAGTTTGAGTCAGATCGTGTTACATATTTTCCAAATCAACCATGGTTTATTTACCTCCATGAAAATTATCGGGTACTTGTAAACGTTTCTTTCTATTTTTATTACATCCATTTTAAAGTCACAGTAAATCTGTGCAATCTGATTTGCCCAGAGCAGTGTGATTACCTTTTTTCACAAACCGATTACTTGATAAATACAAATGTTGATCTTTTACCATTTCTTGTTGTGTGATTTCAAAACGGATGTTATAAAATGGTAATTGAACTTTGTCAGTGTCGTAAAATTTTGGTCTGAAATCATACCGGCTTCCAATCAGACTCGCGCTACGTTTGCCGTTTTGACATCACTCGTACGTTTTCGTATACAAATTGCACTCCACTCATTTCAATTACTATTATATACTTGTTTGAATATATTTTTTAAACAAAGAACTCTATATTGCATCATAACTTGTCAAAATTCAATCTTCCTGTCGCGCAAAAAGTTTGTCCGTGGTCAGAATATATGGTTTCCTGAACAAGCAACGTACGTGTGTGAAAAACAAACCCTGAGTTGGGAAGGGGAGTGGAGATGGAAAATTTGGAGATCGGGGAAGGATTGTCAACTGAAGACAAGTCAGAAGAAACACTAGAACTTATCACTGGTTAAAGATAATTTTTATCTCTAAATGTTACCTAGAAATGGTCAGTTGAAACATGCAAATGATAAAAAATTGATATATTTTTAAAACCTTTCACTACATTTCTAAAAAAACTTCAAAATAAAGAAACTCCCGGCACATATAACTCTTCCGCAAACATTGAAACCTTCAAACTTGATCAAGTCGACAATAAATGTCACAAAACTGAATCTGGAAACAAAAAGTGGACGCAACGTCTGTTTAAACGTAAAAATACTATATATTTCGGCTGGCCAAACCAGCCTTCCCGAAGAAACCTTGTTAGGTTAACCAAAATATAGTATTTATAAATTTTAAAACATTTCTTAGCCTAATAATTTTTGCAGAGGAAAGACCCTGCTAGCAGGGTACCTATTGATCATGTAATTTCGTTTAGACTCAAAGTTTAGAAGTTTTTTTTCCTAAAACTTGAGATGCGAATGAGCAACCGGTAATCACCTCAATAATGCGTGCTAAAGCCTTTATCGCGATTTTATAGTTTGGTAGCTCTTCTGCTATCATTTTGTCAGTTCTCTACACTATACAGTTATTATTAGTGGAATATGAAATTACTTAACTTACATGTTAAGACGATTTATATCAAAAGAGTAATCCACCGATTAGCCTATTTTAATATATAAGACACATGCCCGCTTCGAGTTAGGGTCGTGGAAGGGTCTGTCAGTTAATATAGAGCTGATGTCAATAAAAGCCGACGATGTCTTTTATCCCCTCCTTCTGTCAGTGCTGTGTTTTGTGGGTATTCAAAGAAAAAACTACGTGGCCCAGAGGAAGGTCAAAACAGACACTAGCGTCACAGCAGGGGAATCGAACTGTGGACCTTCAGTACATAATAGGTTGCATTTACTTTAATTGTTACTGTAGTTATTGATGCTCACTCACGGCCTACAAAAGGTGCGAAAAAAATTCATGGCGATGCACTAGGCTGATTTGATTTAGTTACGCGTTGTACTTGACTATGATCAGCTAACCGCAAAATGGAAACGTGTTTGGTTTGTCTTTAGTTACTAATATGAAAGGAATGCTCAGGTATTTCGTCATTACATAGAAGTTGCATCAGAATAGTAAAAACAACGGAGAAATAAAATATATACTCGTACGTTTCTGTTAGTGAGAGCATTTCATAATTCCCAATTTCCTAATTTAAGAGTTTCAATGTTACTAATATAATCTAACATTAAGTACTTAGTTTTTTTTTCGTTTTGGACAACTTAACCGTTACTTCCATCCGCATAAAATGATGCAAATCGAAAGGGGGCAGGGAGAACGGAAGTTAAATTAAAAGTATGTCATGTGTGTAGGAACGTAGCGCGAAGGGAGCGGTTTCCTAAAGTACATAGAGCGGAAATGCAAGGAGAACCGGAAATGCAAAGAGGTAGGAAGCAAGTGCATGCAGAAAATGCGAAAAGCGGCCGGAAAAGCGAGGAGACCGGAAGCGAGTTTAAAAAATGCAAGAAGCGGAAAAATCGAGTAGACAAGAAAAAAGATAAGAACCGAAATTGGAGTTCGGGTGAGTTTATGGTAGAACTGACGTTGATCTCAGAAGAACCAACTCGGGAGCAGAGTGAATTAACGGGGTGGGGTACCTAGGACAAAAGAGATGCCGAGAAGAAAGTTGAGATTCCCCTGTCTCGTAGCTGTCTATTCTATCTCCTCTTACAAAATGAATCATCCCCATCATGTGCAGTAGTTTATCAGTTTCGACATAGTTTGCTAGTACAGTCGAACCTCTATTAAGCGGCACCGTACTGAGCGGTCACCCTCTATTAAGAGGTCATTTATCAAAGTCCCGAATTTTTCTTCACATGTTTACTGTAATTTAAACCCCTATTAAGAGGTCACCTCTATTAAACGGTCGCGGTCACCATTATAAAAGTCCCAAGTTACTTATCGTATTATATTTGACCTCTGTTAAACGGTCACCCAGTATGCTTTATTGAGAA
>JAOCNB020244152.1:0-16493 GCA_026546465.2 Palythoa caribaeorum
AAGGCAGCACCTTCTCCTCAGTTGTTTTAAGACCCTGAGTGAAGGTCCGGCCGGGAATCGAACCCGAGCCTCCCACATGGCAGACTGGCGCCTTACCAACTAGGCTAACCAGGCGGTGGTTAGCTGGTATGAACCCAAACTTTAACTTTGAGCCAGGTTCTTGCAAATTTGGATTTTCATGATCTGGTCTATAAGAACACACTGACAAAAGGCTTAGCAGGATATTCAATAGTAGTTAGATACTACATAGATGGATACTTTATTTAAAGTGGTACAAAACTTAGCCATTGGCTAGTCTACAGGAAGGCCAGTTAAAATTATAAAAGAATAAAATAAATAATACCTCACCCAGAATAAAAGCAAGTTCAACTGATACTTGACCAAGAAGGTGAAGCACATTCACCTGCAACGCTTGCTGAAAAAACAACATGCAATACTCTTGACAACTTCTGCTAACACTCAGAAAACAAAGTGTCAAATAATGGCTTAATCTAACATTTTCTGGAAACAAGAATGAACTCACACACAAGCTTGAGGAAAAACTTTATATTTTTTTTCTTAACACAGAAAAAAAGTACATATATGGCTACATTATGTTTGATTGTTGGTAAATCTAATTTGATGGAGTTAGATAATGTAGGGATAAATACTAAATTATTGTAAAGTAAAATGCAGTGACAAAGAAGAGGTTGATACCAGGAAGAACTTTGTAACCGATTTTAAATAGTTCGGCAGAGATAGGTACCTGGCTAAGTACTAATGCTGGAAGATGCAATCATAGCTAGTCAGCAGTGACAGCTGAATGATTGGTCAGCAGTGAGTTGGTGCGGTTAGATCATTGCGCATGAGCTATTGTTTTTATAGCCAGACCGCTGTACCCTTCCACATGTTTTAACTGCAGGAAAAATTCTTTTTCAAGGTACGAGGTACACCTTTTAAAAGTCGTGTTAAATAAAAAAACATTTCATAACGAAAAGGTACCCGACGTTTTTCTTACGCTTACCTTAAATTTTCTGCAACCTTTTAGGGTAGTAATAATTTCACTCATGACGTCGGTTAAGCCCGTCTTATTTTCTGTATTTGTGAAAATGACAAACATCAGTAACACTTGGATTTTCTAGATGAGTTTCCTATATTCGATACAGTTCGCTGTTTCTCTGTTCAATGTTCGCTTACCCTCCCCCACCCAGGGTAATAAAATTAACGCTCTTGCAATGCTAACTGCACTCACCTTCTTGTGAAAGCCTGGAAAACAGCCTCAACTGGTCTGCCAGAATTTTCTGTTGTTAAAGCAACAAGATGATTGTTAGTACAAAAACAAACTTTGTTTTCAAATGTTAAACTTATAGTGAGAAAAAATGCAATACCACTGAATTTTCCAAAACCTAATTTAGTTTATCACGACTTCAAAACAATACATATCATTTAAACTCTTTCTACAAATCCCAATAGAACAGTTTTATGTTAAGTTGATAAGAAATTTTCATTTTATCTCTTGTATTGGGCACCATCTTTGACTTTGTAATGATATGTATTATGAGGAGATTGTCCTAATGAGCTACTGAAAATTTAAGAACCTGAAATTACTAACTTGCAACTTTCGGATACAATTGCTCAAGGTTTCGGTCGTTGTATCTGTTTGTTTTGAACTGCTAACTCTAAAACCCTCCTCGTTTTTACAGACTGTATACTGCGAATTCAAATATAGGATCTGGTCTTTCTCCTGTGACTGAATGCCTGGAGACGACACTTGTGAATTTTCAACTTTCTTTTGTCGCTGATGCCAGATCGAGTTAAATATCTTGTCGAACTGCAGGAAAAGCTCTTTTTCTACAACATCTAGAAACAAACAAACAAATTACTCTATTGGCAAACTAGCCCAGTACAGTATAGCATAGCATAGCATAGCATAGCACAACATAGCATAGCATAGTATGTACAGCATAGCATAGCACAGCACAGCATAGCATAGCACAGCATAGCATAGCATAGCATAGCATAGCATAGCATAGCATAGCATAGAATAGTATAGCATAGCATAGCATAGCACAGCACAGCATAGCACAGCACAGCATAGTATAACATAGCATAGCATAGTACAGTATAGCATAGCATAGCACAAGATAGCATAGCATAGCATACCACAGCATAGCACAGCATAGCATAGAAAAGCATAGCTAGCATAGCACAACATGGTACAGCTGAGCATAGCAAAGCATAGCACACCATAGGATAGCATAGCATAGCAAAGCATAGCATAGCATAGCATAGCATAACATAGGAGGGTAATAATGATGCCTAAGGTCACAGTGTATGCAATCAATGTTACCAGGTTGCAATCAATGTATGTTGGTAATAAGTTTTAATGAACACAACAAAATGGTGATATTCAACACTTACTTGGTAAAGTGGTACGGGTCCAATCCAAGAGTTTTTCTTTCACGAGACGTGCAGTAATGCAAGAAGCAGTATTTAAAACCTTTGTGAAAACAATGAAACGGTTTAAGGTCGAGTAAAAATGATAGCAGGTTCCAGGTTCTAAAAACAGCTAGCCAGCATCAATAATAATGTTAATGATGATGATGGTGGTAGTGGTCAGGTTGTGAAAATGATGATGTAGAAAATGAAGATGACGGACAAAGAGTATTGATGACCACGATGATAGCAACGTAAGGGAATTTTTTCAGCTTCACAAATAGAATTAACCAAAATGTACAGATGCAAATGATCCAAAATGTAATTCGAAGATTGCCTCACCTGAAGGTTAATATCAGAAGGGCACAGGCTTTGAAAAGCTTGAATACATTTCCCCTTGCTACACCTACTGTGTGAAAGATATAAAACTTCATTTTTAGCGCCTTTCTAAATTATTAGCTCAGTAGTGTGTTGATGCAAAATGGTTAACACCAAAAGGTTATCAAAACACAATGTTTTCAAAACATACATTTTGCAAAATCATATCATAGTTACTAGAGTGGATTGGTTACGAAACTTCATCCAGCGTAATTGTTCGTATAATTATTCAATCAAGTTTCGTCTACATCACCTTACAGATTCCAAGACTCTGTCAACACCCTCAGCAGAAGTGTCATGGATTAGCTTCAAAATGTGCGGACGGATCTTATCCTACAAAGTACAAGTTAGCGGATCAGTAAAATGTTTAACTGACAGTGACGTGGGAATATTAACTTGGTAGACCAGTGGTTTTTATACATCAGTCGCTCCTTAGGAGTGTCGCGGATTTATTGTTTTTTTCTTGCAAATCACTTAAGCGAAACGTTTCCATACTGTGGCATTTTTAAGGTTCACTGAATACGATGACAGAGATCAAGTAAAAGCACTTCAATGTTATTTTCTCCATTATCAGCTTTTTAGCAGTAGCATTGTGAACAGTTATAGCAAATTCATCATCATTTTACTAATGAAATTAATAAGGAGAACATTTCAATCCTTGAGAAAGATCGTTGTTTAAACACAGTTATATGAGTTGAGTCCCTTCAAAACCAAATACTCAACCTTTTTAGCTAAACGAGGATCACTAGTGTATTTAGCTTTAGCGATACGAGATTCATAGGCACATTTACAGGACAGATTGTATCGATTTTCTAACCATCGCCGGGCACATCCGGGAACGATAAAAAGTCGCCTGAAACACTTGGTCACCTTGGCTTGTTCTGGTTCCTCCACTGAAAATGTCTCTTTTTCAATGTACTTCTCAATTCGTTGTGAACCCGTTGCCAACACTGTTGGTATAATTGAACTCTTCATTACGTTGCTGCACAGCCTGAAAGAAGCAAGAAGAAAATCATACAAAGCTGATACTGTTTAACGAAGTATTAAAGAATACTTGGTTATCTGATTATAAATTGAAAGTTTGACTGTAAACTAGCAGCAAACCATACCGAAAGAAATACATATATCACATCAATGCAAACCAAGTGAAGTGTATAAAATTAGAAAATGTGGCATTAGTACCAACAATTGGCTGACAAGAACTACGACTTCCTTCTTGTCATCCTTGGGCACAAATTTTATATTTTTAAAACTTTATTATAACTACTACCTTAAGTTTGAAATTACTGTAGTGCACTATAAAATGTTTCTGAGACGTAAATAATTATCAAGATGATGGGCAGGAAATCCGCCAAAACTATGATAAATCGGTTATACTCCAAGTTCTGGCCCGACTTCAAAACTAAAGTAAAATGTTCAGAAATTGATCAATCTTATTAACCTTACCTTTCGATCACAAAGTCGGATGTTCGCTTGAGGAAATCTGGCTGATTGCGGAAAAAGTTTTCTTCAAGCTGAAACTGCAATAAAAAAGTAATTATACAACATAACTCATAACTACATACATCAAAACTTTATTCAAACTCGATAAGGTTGCTTTATGTTGAATGATAATCTTATTCTAATCTGACTGTTAAGTTTATTGGAGATATTATGGACAGTCTTTTTGTCTAAAATTTGAAAGAAATGGATTTTACTTGGATTAGAATAGTCTAGCATAATTTATTAAAACTAAGGAATAGTTACCTCTTATATACATTTGTTGGATACCCACCGATGTAAACCAAATGTTTTCAAAATGCCAATAAATCAATATTGTTGTTGTTGTTGTTGTTGCTTTAATAGAAACTTGAATGGCTCGTTTAACGACAAAAAGAACATAATCTTAGTATAAATGTGACAAACACTCTAATCATTTGATCATATTACGTGGCAAAAACACTTACATTGTTTGATCACCGCCAGCCACATGTACTGGTCTGTTCTACTAGAACAAAGACCTTCTCTAGAATAGACTGCGTGCTATAAAACTAGATAACTTTCTTTGATATAAATTTTCTTCTCTTTTGCTCTCGTCCTGCAGCTATTCGTTGTCATTGCAGCTTCGAAACACCATCCCATTTTTTGGCTACCTCAGTGCATACTATACTACTATCATGCCCAGCATAACCAGTCTCTATAACCAGAATTATGATCAAAACTACTCAATCACTCGCTCGCTAGAAACTGCAACATATTTTCAGAACTGTTTTATTACCTGAAGTTGTCTGTTGGAAGACGAGATTTTCGTTGGTTCCTCAGCACTTACTGGAGTGATTTTCTTGATTGGACCTACGAAACAAACACATAATTCAAAGCATGGCTCGGAACAGTCGGTAGGAGCAAGAATGGATACTTTCTGAGTGATTCGGTAAACTTAAGAAGACGAATAAAGGCCGCACTAAAGACTGGCTAAGAAAACTTACCAGATTTTGTTGTGAGTCCAGCAGCGGATTCGGACAGGACAGCTCTTATTTCTCCTGCAGGGGAATTCGTAAAGATAACTAGCTGGAGAGTGCTTTTTTCTAATTAGTATTTAAAGTCAACATTTTCTTCACAATTGAACTATTTTCCCTACACAATGCGTTTCGTTGCAAGCCTAAGTATTGGAAGAAATAGCAATTAGTTAAATTCTTCCAGTAAATTAAAGCAAAGTGTGTCACAAATGACACAACTGGGACTGGAAAATTTGCGCCAACACATCACACTCACGTGACGAGACACGTACAATTGCGGTGATTTGTCTCTGCAAGGTTTCTCAATTCATATTTCTGCTTCCTAGCCTAACTTTGAAGCATCACAGGAAACATTACAAAGAAAGCTTTTACTGCCAACCATTCAAAATCTGCTTGAGCTTTATTTTATCATCTCTACAGGATCATTCTCTGGACTATTACTGGCAAGAGAAAATGGCCTAAGTCATTTAACTTTGACCAAATTTCCCACATAAATATTGTGTTTAAACTGCCATTCTTTACAAAATAAACATCAATTACCTAAATATGGGCAGCATGAGTAAAGTAGCTTCTGATCTACCAGCTCCAGTGAATCCTGAAAATGCAGGAAAAATGCTCAGAATCAAAACTCTCACGAAAAGCATTTGAAAATAACCGAGGCACCTTTTATAATGGACATACAACCGAGAGTGGAAAAACAACCATAATTAGTCTTCTCAACTAATTGAGGACAATGCCCGTAAAAAGTGGATGTGATATTATTCATTTAAATTGAGTGAGGGTAAGGCTATTCATTTATTCTGTAGCAGCATACAAATTAACTTTACTACAAATATTGATTGCTGGACAGCGATCGAAATATTCAAAATCGTTTCTTTTTATCTTTCATTCACATATTTTTTGAAGATCTTAGAAAACCGAAACACAATTTCACAGCCAAAATAGTACTCAAAGACAAACGCAAATGCGATATTCAGTGCCATGACACAAAAAAACACTTTCTTTATTAGAGTTTGCTAAACTGCAAGTTAGGTGGCAGCTAATCAGTTACTCAATAATTAAACTTTTGTTGACAAAAACCCATCAAAAATTACAAGAAATTTGTCTTGATGAGTACAATGATTTATCGAAGAATATAACGCCTAAACGAAGAGCAGATCATCTTCCATCATCTGCGATATGGCCAGGATGTGCGAGCCTTGCAGGAAAAGCATCTCGTACATACCATTTCGCCCGTTTGGAGCTCCACTCTATCATCATGTAAGGCTGTAGCTTTATCGTCACAAAGAGATTTGAAAAACAGTGCCTCTGGAAAAACTGGTATCTGTAAAATATTATTAAGGTTAGTTGAGATTTGGATGCAAAACAAAACGGCTGCTGACATTAAGAGCTGATGACTTACATCGAAGAACCATCCCAAGATGGTGCAAAGAAACAGGCTGTTGTAGTTGATCTTGAGTTTTGATAGTTTAAGCAAAGAAGACCTGTTGAGTATATTGGATATACAAAGTTAGAACCATAAGCAATATTTCTGGGTATATTGGTATATACAGCCACAGATTTTCCGTAACTATTATAGCAAAACGTAATTAGCAAAAACAGATACTACAGGAAATATATCATTCAACCCGCTGTATTGCAGACATAGTCGCACCGTTGTATAAACCTACATTAAGAATAAATAAAATACAAAGTAACTACAATAAAAATTGCAATTTCATTTTTTCTTACTTGTGTGCTAGTAAGCTACGCTTTCTAAAAACAGATAAGCAGTTAAAGTATTTCTGATTTTAATAGGCCACAACTTCAAAGAGGTGACATCAAAGACTTTAAAAACTAAACTTTCACTTTTTTAGGATTTTAATATAAATTCTGTCAGTTTACTGACAGCAGTAGTACAGTCTTTTTATACAAAACCTGCAGACATGCCATACAGTATCTCATGTTGTTTTTGACGCGAATATTTTGTGTCTTTTGTTAAAGAAGTTGATTAAATGACTGTTTTATGCATGTGTCACTGGTTGAACGTTCGATTTTGCCGTCATACCGCAGAAGAACAAAAAAGCAATAGTGAAATCTTACAGCACATACCTGTATATCTTGACCAGTATCTGTAACACTTTCTTGTAATATTCAACGTACGGGGCAGTGCGGTCCATCATACTTAGATACTCGATCACCCAGGGAACAGTAAGAACTAGTCTACTCTCTTCCTTAGCTTTCACCAACTGGTGTAAAACGTCAAACGTCTGTGGAGACTGAAAGTAAAATACAATAACAGACTTGATTCCGTTCACCATTCATTCTGTAATTCTCATGTGTTGTTGTTGAAAAGGTCGAGTTTTTGGTCCCTGGACATAGGGTGCTCCTGCTTCCAAAGGTTAAATGGATGCTAAACAACGTGTACAAAATTGAAAAGCAATACTGCTTACCTTATTTCGTATATCCAATGTGATACTAAGTGATCGACTGTCAAATGTTTGGTAGGGTTCAAAAACGAGAAATCCTAAAAATTTGGCTAGAATCCTTAATGATAACACATTTGAGCTGAAGATCTGCTGCAGTTCCTATGTATAAGAACAAGATAGAATGAGTACTACAGAACTAGTGAATGAACCAAAATTGTAATCTGTTAATTTTCTGATAATATTTTAACTTTTTACTTTCACATCAGAAAAGTGGAGGCTTGTTGTTCTCATGTGAATCAGGAACAAGGGAAAACTCAACCGAAGGGATAAGAAACCGTCGCTTCACGATACCACAAAAAATTCAGAACTGCCCTGCATAAAGATTGACATTAGGAATTTTGTGAACGAAACTAAAATTTATAAACTTAATGGTAAAAGTTTAAAACACTGATAAAACGTTTACAATTATAAAATAACCTACTTTGGTCATCTTCAGGTTAATGAATAAGACTAAAATCAATTTTTAGCACTATATATTATTTTGCATTCTGTTTTAACCTTGCACAGGTCTTTATTTAACTCTTTTTAGTGAGGTTGGAGGTTTATAAGTTCAGCATGGGGAAGGGGATCGCTTATAAGAATGTCGAACTTCTTGGAAAGGGCTTCTTAAAACATTTACCGTATTCTACAATAGTTAAAAGTATTCATACCTTTGTCTGCAATGTCTTCGGATTTTCAGAGCTAACGTTGGTTTTAATCTCTTCTCTAAACGACTTTGCATCGTTCATCTACGAAGGGTGAAAAACATGCAAGGTAAAGAGGAGCTAATAGTTGGATAAAGTTCCTGGACTTTTGATGCCTTCCTATTTTCACCATTTTAAAGTGATGAAATCAACTCTTGTTTAACAGGTAGTTTACATTAAATTTCTAGGTATTTTACAGTTCGACTGCAAATGCAAAGATAGAACTGGTTGCAATTACAAATTGACTAACAATAATCCCTATGTTTCAACAGAACAATAATCCCTATGTTTCCCGAAATCTGTAAAGAATACAAGGGTGTCATTGGCTCAAGCTAGTCAGAGCTGGCTGCTGCCACGTTAACTCTGTAGGATGAAGATCATTGATCCTAAAGGCAAGGGACACGACAATATAAAAGTGTCTTACCTCGACTATTTTGACAATAAGGAGGTCCATGGTATGTCTATTAAGTGAATGGCTGTTGAAGAAATATAGTACAAGAACGTTTTTAGGAAAAGATATATGCTAAAAAAGTATTTACTGCATAAGAACATTTTGGCATTTCTTACAGTAGTATCAAAGTCATTTTACCTTGACGCACACACCAAGAAATTCTTAAAAAACTCTTGGGTCTCTGTGAAGCTTGGGGGTGGACAGGGACCACTCGATGACGGAGGTGTTGTGAGCCGTTCGTGCAATCTGTTGTGAGTACAAAGGAAAACTGAAAATTTTGATAGTTAAGGCTGAGCATTTGTCTTGTAGTTGGGGCGACATTGTTTTCCTTAAAAACACTTTGCACAGATAAAGTCACCTCCCAAATACTACTGCAACTGACAACCCCACGCTTTCCACAATTTACCATTTACCCCTCTCCCCCCAAAAGAAACAGAAGAAAAGCACACAAAGGAAAACAATTTATTTCTTTACTAGACACTTGAAAAAAACATGGCTATAAAAATGACCTATCAATAAACCTGCCCTTTAACACGCGCTAAATAGTCAAGCCCAAGCTTTTTACGTGTTTACCCAGAAAACCAAACTGAAAACACAATACATGACTACAACCACTGGTGATAATCGGAATCATTTCTGCCTTCTTCAAAAACTCATCTAATGAAAGACAATAAGCTAAACTGCAAGTACCAAAGTTCCAGCCTTGTCCAAGCAATTTAAATTAAGATTTAGCTGATTAAAACAGTTGCCACGCATAACACAATCATACAATAGTAGTAGTAGTAACAAGCTTTATTGGCATGATATAAAACATTTCTTATATATTGCCAAAGCATTACTTTTCAAAACTACAAATTACAAATCAATGAAACTTATTTGTTTAGTTACATTCTTGTACAAAATGGATCATATTTACATCAAATATTAACTAAGTAATTGAAAACAAATGAATCATTTGAACAAACTGCAACAAGTAAATAGTAAATCTTCAATATTCACTGAAGAGTAGTGTGATGTTTTCTTCTACCTTTGGAACTTTTCAGGATTTGACCTTCTAAGACTATTAACAATAGAAGGAGAATTTTCTTTTTCTTCAGAACGACATTTGGTTTCTTCCTTACACATCTAAAAATGAAAGAACTTCTTATGTAATAGCAGTTTCTTCAATGATATGAAATCATTATCAAGTGAAAGTCATCCACTGATAGAATGAGGCAACAGGGAAAATTCTTTTAAAATACACCAATACCAAAACAAAAACATACAACACAATGCCACAATAACATAAACATTTAAAATGGACCAATTCAAACTGCAACTAAAACACATGTAATAGGTTAGGAATTCACAAAGAATGAGAATTTTCATGATGAAAATTAAGAGCATTTGGTACAAAATTATTTTAGATGATCGCTCTTTACCTGTAAGAGCTGAGATATAAAAAGCCTTGCAAAGTGATAATGGTTTGCAAGCTCTGGTCTCTGATGCACAAGTGACCTGAAAATTCAAAAGAAAAAACATCAAACGTACAGTATTGGACCCCATCGAAAAATGAACTTCAGATCTTCTGCCATTACTTTCTTTCTGGCCAACATTGCTGTTCCAAGAGTCACCACACTGAATATTTACCCAACCATCTCAAAAACCTGCATCAGAATACAGTCTCTAAATCTTCTAGGTGGAGTTTGGAGCATAGGTTCATTGTTGAAACTAATGTTTTCTGAGAGGTTCATGGTGCGTATTGACCTAGGCATATCAAGTTATTCCTCTCCAGACGTGTGAAGTTAACCTTAAAGAAGCCATCATTCACCAGCACAGAATATTGCTCCCCTGACACAGCTGTTGTAGACTCGGCAACAAGTGCCAAGCACGAGAGAGCTGTCAAGGGCTTTTGGAACTTGCCCCAAGCAGATCATAATCTGTGGGAGCTACCTTCCATCCCTCAGAAGCAGAGATGATGTCTCCCATACAAAAGAATTGTACTGTTTACCTTATTTTATTTCCCATTTGTTCTTCCATAATCCATCCAGGCTTCACATGGTTATCTTCCCATTCTCGTACAAGTTCATAAAACGCATCTCTAAACAGTTGCAGAGCAGTAACAAGTGCAGATTACTAAGAACTGTCATGTTGTATTTAGGAATTGAAAAAGATTCATGTTGCAAATAAAAACGTCAACATTGTACAACGATCCATCAACTATCCAATAAATATTTAATAATGTGTACACGGATGTGTAAATACATTAAATACATTTTTCTCTCTCATTTTCCTTATTATGAAGGCCTGTCGGAAGAGAATAGCGAAAGTTATCAAAAAATACTTCATTAGGGTTGGTGTCCGTGCAGTTTGCAATTCTTTACTGTAAATGACCAAAGAAAAATTGAATAAAGACAAAACAGAAGGCGCTGTGTATATGATCGAATGCAACGACTGTGACAGTGTGTAAGTGGATAGATACTAAGGCCAAGCCTTGAAAAGCCGTAAAAAGGAGCACGCAAGAATGCAAAAACACGTAGTATATTTTTTCTAGCACCTGTTTTTGCCGTTTCGGAATGAAACACCTTGATCACCTAAAGTTACCCATATACTTTTATCCATCTCCTCCTTTCTTTAATAACCGATGAAAATAACTAAAGCGATCGAAACGTCTTAAGATTTCTAAACAAATTTAATCAGTGTTAACAAAATCATTTTACAACTTCCCTACCTTTGTTTTCTAAAGTTATGAAAGGCCTGATCACTTGAAAAGTTTTGCTTGTTGTCTCTCTCAGCACTGAATGGCACTCCACCCAGAGGAGACGTTAACATAGTCTCTGAAACCTAGTAAAACAAACCTCTAATTTGGTGGTAACACAAACAATGAGTAGTCCTGAAATGGTTGATAACGACCAAAAAATAATGTACTGAAACTAACTGTTGACTTTGCACAAAGAGAAACATCTTTTGTACCTTAGAATGTGAAGTAGTTTTCTCATTCATTTTAGACAGTTCATCTTTTAGCGTTGGTGAGAATTCTTTGACCTGGAGTGAGATAAGGGTTATTTACATTTTTTCGACTAACGAAAGCACAACACCCACAAATATTTCAAAAAGGCGAAAAAATTTTACAATTATAAAAATGTCGTCAGAGTTGCTAGGTGGAACAAAGGTCCAGAACAAGTGCCTTTCACTTTGTTTGGTTTCTTGCTGTCCTTTTACACTCCAGCTGTGATGCTCGTTGCTTTTAACTCTGCCAAACAAGTTCTCCTCCAGCTCTGAAAAGGATGTCCTCTCCTTTGCTTTCCCTGCGGGTTCTAGTCTAAGGCGACTCTGGCGATATTGACATTGTCTCTTCTCCGTTTATGACCGATCCACCACCAGGCTCTTCTCCTCAACTCCAACTCCTCTGGTGTTGACCATGCAGTCCGTTGCCATAGATCTTCGTTCCTTATCTTTTCAGGCCATCTGAGGCCAAGTATCCAACACAATCATTTGTTCACAAGTTCCTGTGACTTGTTTACCAAAACAATCTATTGATTACCAAGTCTCCCATCCATACACTAACACAAACTTAACACTGGATAAATGTTAATTATTCTTAAAACTAAATATAATTATTTACATTTTACTAGTTTTACGAAAGGTTTAGAGGGGTGTGTATGCATAAAAATAAAGATTTACTTGTACTGAAAATGAATAAATTAAAAGATATCTGAACAGCTGATCAGGTTTATTTCGAAATTCTCCAAAGGTGTCTTACTCTTGGATTATCAGCTAGGAGTCGTAACGTTCCCTTGTCCAGAAACTTAACCAACCTAAAAACAGAAATTAAATGTTTGTTTTATTCAGAAAAACATGCTACATAATGTGGATAGCGATATGTTGCTTTGCCCTGTCATAGATTCATTTTTAGCCTGGGCCCATGCACACAGATGCAACAAGTCCCAACATTGTTAGACCAACAATGGAAGTGCCAATAGCTTTCTTTTAATATGTTAAGTCGATTGGTTAAAAAATTTTACCACAAATCTGAGAGCGCCTCCGTAATATAGTCAATTTTTCTCTCTCTGCAGGGCCTGAAATCGGCCCAAAATGGCTGAAAACTGTAACGGTCTCGTACAGAGCGAAGAATAAATCCAGCCAGTTCATATTGTGATATCTGTTGTTAGTTCACTAAGGCCTACCAACTGACAAAGTTTGAAGGATTTCGATTTTTCAAAGTTGACATTCATATTTGATATTTACAGGCAGCCGCTCTTAAGGTTTCGGCCATTCCCTCCAGTGTAGAAGGCTGTACAGTCAGAACATTTAATCTTGTAGACTGCTCCTTGTATGTTATTTAATGGATTTGGTGATTTGATGAGGGTTGGTGTGCAACACGAAAATTGTTGAGCTGTTATTATTATCAGATCCATGGAATTGTAAAACACATGCCCTTGAATCCTTGATGTACGGAATATTTGTTGTGGTGGTAAGGTTCAAGTTTATTATTGCGGCTTCCAAGTAACTCGCACAACATGTTGCCGCTATGCTTTGCCGGTTACACAACAACACTAAAGAAATGTTGGGACTTGTTGCTCAAAACGTTTGACCAGTTTTACACTGTATTAAGCAACAACTTCCCACAAGTCACAACAAGTGCGCCGGAGCATGCCATGCAAACTGATACAACATGTCAGTCAAAACAATGTTGTGTGCTGTTGGCCAAAAATGCTTCCATTTGACTGAGGCTTAAAAGCTAACCTATTCATCTGAAAGCAAAATTTCAATCTAATAAGTTGTTTCGAAAACATAAACTTCAATTCAAACTTGAAAATCCAGACTTTTAACTTTACTTACCTTGCAGGCTCAGTTTCATATACTGAAACTAATGCCTGAAAATTATCACATAAATCGAAAATGTTTGCCTATTTTAAAATATATATAGACATTTAACCTTTATTTCTACAAAATAATGCAATCCCCTCGACAAAAAGATGCACTGGAGAGCATGCGAGTATGTATTACCAACACTAAAAATAAATAAATGAATCAGTCCATACCTTTTTAACTCTTCCAAAACTATGACAGCAAAACAAACGCAGTTGTGCACTGAACTAAGAATATTATCTTCTGAAGAATTATCTAAAAGTAAATGTTTTAGATTTGTTAAAATCCAATCATCTGTTTCTTGTATTTTTATTATACAACAAATTTTTTTCGTTTCGACCAACAAAGTAGGGCTCAAAGTTAGCGATCAACTGGCTGCATTTGCGACTAGTAGACTTTATGGATGCGACTAGTAGACTTTATGGATGCGACTAGTAGACTTTATGGATGCGACTAGTAGACTTTATGGATGCGACTAAAGAAACTTAACTTAGTCGCACAGTTCTGCCTAGAAATGAATGATGATGCGCAATTGGAAATCACAAGCCTCCAGCCTTTTGTTCTTGTAAGAGACAAATCACTCTGAATTTGTTACTCGTGATAAAATAGAGAAGCACAAGTGCCTTTTCCAAAACTATAAATAATAATATCCTTCTTTTGCTCTTTTTCCTGTTTCTGTCGAACTTTGTCTGCCTGTAAGGCTGTAGGATCGATAATCGTGTCTCGTATAAGCATGTAAAGTTGAGTGTTCTGGAAATACAAACTGTGTCTGTAAGTGTGATGCATCTAAGATTTTCATCCGTGTCTAAAAACTAGTGGCACAAGTGTGCCTGGAAAAAACAACAAACTTTGACCCCTGCTTAGGTTTAAATATCTCATAAAATGGCACTGTAAAACAGTCAATCTAAACAATAGACGTTTTCAACCACTTAAAGGGTCATCTTTAGATATGAATTATTTATTTCTTCTTTACACTTGGGGAAATTGGAGATACCGTATTTCCTCGAATAAACGCTGCTGCGTTTATCAAATTTTTCTTAAATAACCAACCTAACTTTACTTTAAAAAGTAGAAAAAATGATACATTTCTTCGTGTGGCTGTACCGATCATTAAACTACAACTTGTTGCGCTTGTAAACGCGTAAGAAATCAGATAAATTCGATGCTTCAGTTTGTTGTATGTTCCAGGGTACGGTGTTTATTAGAGGGCGGCTTTTATTTATATTTTGGCTCTCAGGTGCGGCGTTTATTCGAGGGCGGCATTTATTCGAAGGCGGCGTTTATTTGAGGAAATACGATAATGGATTTGTCTCCCGCAAGGGATGTTATTATTGACATACTCGTGACGGTTTGGCCTGGATGCTGAAACTCTATCTGTACCAAAAACAAATTCTTTGAAGATCTTCCCTCTTTTCTATCCCTTCTGGCTCCTGTTTTCGTTTTCCCAAACATCTACTACTTATACTGTCTATTCAGTACCAAGCTATTAAGTTATCTTACCTGGTGACGTTGTCCGTGTAGTAAGGAGTTGGACTACAAAAAACAGTTCTGCAGTGAAGTTTGGAACAAAATTCTCTAAAACATAAATAAAACACTTTTTAAATGAATACCAAATTTATCAAAGAGCCTGTCTGAGTTAGTCTGTTTGATGTCTTCAGTCTGTTGTGTGGTAAGTCTGTTTATCTAACCATCTGCTGGTAGAGTGCAGAAATTTATGGATGACATGTACTTTAAATTTTCTTAAAAAAGATTTAGAGTGAGTTGTCATCTTATCCGAATCTACTGAAAGCTAAAAGAGAAAAACCAGAAAAATTTTGAGTTCAGCTAACAAAATGATACAGTTGATAATGAGCTCAAGGAGCAATATTTTGGACACTGTTGATAGAATAAAGCAAACAAACAAACCTTTTATGCAAGTTGCGTACACTTTTCCTAAAATGGTAACTTTATCTTTGTGAGTGACCTTTCCTTGCTCAGCTGGTAAATAAGCAGTATGTGGTTTCTTCTTTGGACACTCTTCTCCACTGGCTTTATCACACTGATTTATTTTAGATTTACAACAGTCAACCTCAGTGTCACTGCTTCCACCAATAAGTTTTTCAGTTGGAGGTGTTTTGCTTTTTGAAAATGGCTGGATGGTTGGGCTAGAAATAAAATCCCCAAGGACTGGTAGTGGTGGCGATTTGAGAGCTGAGTTAGTTATGGGGCTGGTTTTGTTACCCCAAGGAGAAACAGATTTACTGCGTCTCTTGTTCCTCATGAGCTTGAGAAAATCACGCTCCTCTTCAAGAGATAATGGACTTGTGTTTGCAGAGAATGTTGTACCCAATGGGAATGGTGATGATGGAGATGTCGCGCTCTTTGAAACTGGAGTGGGTGTAATTCTCCGTGGCGTTGACTTCTTGCTATAGTTAACAGAAAACAAGTAAGGCAGTAATCTTAGGTTTATAAATACTATATTTTATATAATAACGCAAGTTATTCGGCCATTTTGATTGGTTCTCGCCTACGATCTATTAGAGGACAGACGCACGCTTGACGTCACCATTACAAATTTTTAATTTTTTATTATATAAAGCAAATAGATTCCATGTTTTTGTGCGTCTGTTCAATTATAGATAACAGAGGACATCAAACTTTGGTAAGAACATCAGTGACACACTCGGCTGGCCACATTTTTGTTCTTACCACAGTTTGACGTCATCTGTTATCTATAACGGAACAGACGCACGCAAACATGGAATCTATTTGT
>JAOCNB020245024.1:0-16492 GCA_026546465.2 Palythoa caribaeorum
GTGGTTATAATGTTACCACTGGCACGCATATGTGCTGAACTTGTGAGTTTATCTTTCTAAGCCACATCCCACAAGCCAATGTGATCATAGTGCCCAATATAGTGGTTATAATGTTACCACTGGTACGCATGTGTGCTGAACTTGTGAGTTTATCTTTCTAAGCCACATCCCACAAGCCCATGTGATCATAGTGCCATTGCAGTGGCTATAATGTTAACACTGGCACGCATATGTGCTTAACTTGTGAGTTTATCTTTCTAAGCCACATCCCACAAGCGATATGCTTCCACTTTACCTACTGTAATGATTGTTGAGTAAAAGATTTAAAAAAATGTTGCCTAAGAAATCACGTTATAAAGGAATCTTACATACTTAACTAAAAGATAAAGTGACGAGGATCTTTGACGGTCAGGTCAGTGCTATCAAGGCACGGCCCCAGGGTTCGGGTGAGTTTTATCCAAGGAAAAACACATAATAGCTAAAATGCCTCCAACATAAAGACATAAATAACCGACCGACCGACCGTCCCTACCCTTTCTGTCAGAAACGACTGTAACAGAAAGATAAGTGAACGGCCGTATAACGACTTACCCTCGGAACAACTTAGAGGAAATTTACATTTTCAATTTTGAAATCCCTTAATACATGCTTTACTTTCCAATTTTACGTATAGAATGGCAAGTCCCAGGCCCAACCCACCCTGGTAATAAAACACCAGCACCACTTTTATTTATTCTGCAACCTGTTTATTTATATCTAGTATATATTCTACTGTGGAAATCAAATACAATTTGCAGATTTACCACGGCTCCGGCCACAAGATAACAATTGCTACTTTACAAAGTTATCTAATATAATATTTCCTACTCATTTGAACTAAACATTCAGCTTTGTTAATGATAATATTCGCAGTTAAAACTTCAATCAATCAATAAATCAATTTTTAATTTTTTGTGCTTTTCATGGAAAAAGTCGAAAAGACACCATGTCAGTGGTATGCGAGAAAAGGGCTGGACTGAACGTTTAAATACGAAAAAAACAGTCATGATCTGCAGTTTATTTCATCTCTTCTCACGCAATTCCGAGTAACGGATTTTCTTCATTAGAAATTGAAAATTTAAAACCAATTTCCAAATTTTTCCATCAACTGCATGAGAACTCTTCCCACATGCTTTTCACGGTTAATAGAGATTCGTTAACTTGAATTTTCAAACCCAGATTTTACAAAAACTGGGGCTAGTTATAATAAACTTGTAACACAAGTATGTGATCAAGGAAATATAATAACGGCAATTCATCTCTGTTTTTAGCTACCACGCAAAGATAAATAAAAAGTAAAAATATTTTTTGTTCAAGTTTGCAGTGTTTTAAAAGTATGATACAACTTGCCAAAGTTAAAAAGTATATATATACAATACTTACAGATGTATAATTCGCTATTACAAAGCTACAATGTCAGCATTCAGTTTAGCATAATAAATTAGTAAGCACAAAACTCTATTCAGCTCTCGCCAAAAATATTTTGTTAAATTTGTTTTTTTATTTTATCTCATCTAAGAAAAGAAATCAATAAGCGGAAACAATGTTCAAGTTGCCCCTTTAACAGGAAAAGTTCCTTGGTCAAGCATTGTTACAGTTATTGTATTTCTCCAGCGCATGCTCAAACTGTCGGGTAACATTGTGAAGTTCGCTCTCCAAATTTTCTGCTTCTATCTTGAGTTGTATCATCTCATCTCTCTGCTCTATGTAGCTTTTTAAGAGTACTGTAATAACAACACATAGCATGTACGTGATTAGAGTCAAATCACTGAATTCTGCTATACGTAGATTTTAGTACAAATATCACCAATAAGCAACGTAAAATACACTAATAGCAAACACCAAGAAAAGTTTACTCTACGACAGTTAGCAGGATCTACCTTAGTTTAGTACTGGTTCATTTGTTGATAAGAAGCAGTCTATGATTGGTTGAATGCCCACGGTCGTTTTGACACGTGTATGTACCGTTTTATCAGACAGTTCCCTGACTACGTGTTACCACTGTCCTTTTATCCCGCTACATTCAAACGACTATATAAACTACTAGACACGCATTACACAGATTTTTTGAAACGGCAACACAAGACAACTTACCTTGTGCTTCCATCACGTCCTGTAACAGTTTAGTGGCATTGCCATGTGTCGCTTCGACGTCTGTAAATGCGCTCTTTGCGTTGTTGTAAGCTTCGTCCACGCGCCGGGTTGCATTTGGTATTTTGTTGTTACTTTCCTCATAAGTCTAAAGAGAGTTAACGTACACAAATAAGAACTACGTATTTATCCGTTCAGCTGCGTGTCAAGGGTCTCTCAATAGTAACTGGTTATTGTAAGACAAAGAGAACATTCATACTTGGAGGCGACAATTATCATGTTATTGTCGCAATCATTATCATCGTCATCATCAACATAAACACCGTCATCATCGACAACAACATTATTACATCATCAACAACATTACCATCATCAACAACAACATTATTACATCATCAACAAGATTACCATCATCATCAACAAGATTACCATCATCAACAACAACATTGCCATCATCAACAACATTACCATCATCAACAACATTACCATCATCAACAACATTACCATCATCAACAACATTATTACATCATCAACAACATTACCATCATCAACAACAACATTACCATCATCAACAACATTACCATCATCAACAACAACATTACATCATCAACAACAACATTACATCATCAACAACAACATTATTACATCATCAACAACAACATTACCATCATCATCAACATTACCATCATCAACAACAACATTACCATCATCAACAACAACATTACCATCAACAACATTACCATCAACAACATCAATATCATCAACAACATTACCATCAACAACATTACCATCAACAACATCAACAACATCACCATCAACAACATCACCATCAACACCACCATCAACAACATCACCATCAACAACAACTTCAATAACATCACCATCATCAATAACATCATCAACAACAACATCATCGACAACAACATCATCAACATCGTCATCATTGACAACAAAATCATCATTAACATCATCATCAACAACAACAAAAACATCGTTATCATCGATATTTTTAACGTCATGAGACAATTATTGGTTCTAAATTCCACAAAACACGTACCCTTCTGGCTTCCCGAGAGACGTTATGGGCCATTCTGGCCGTGTCTGACGCATTCTGAGCAACGCGTTTGGCATCGGAGAAACAGGTCAGGCCCTCGTCAACCGACTCGATTGTTTTGTTAATCAACTCAATAGTCTCCTCGCCAACCTTTCTTGCCGAAGAGAACTGGGAACGAACCTGCCAATTCACAAAACGCGTTGAATTGATTTTTTGCAACACACAACGATCTGACAGCATGATAAAAAGAGAGTGACGATTCTGAATGATATTGTAGGGCGTAAAGGAAAGCAATAACAAAACAATAAATTATCAAATTCCGTTTCTGCCCAGTGTGCAACCAAAAAAAAGCTTTCATTACTAAACGTTTGCTTACTGTGTTAGTAATGTTGTCTATCTCACGAGCCATTCTATCCGTGTCAGTCTGCAGTGCACGCGCCTCACGCACCAGGCGTTCCGACTCATCCAGAGAGTTTTCGACACCTTTCACGGTGTTCAAAGCATTCTGGGATACATTACTGAAACAGAAAAAACACATTTCTTTTGTTTAGAATTAATGAATGAAACTATTGATAGACTACGAATGCTAAACTCCTGTGTGTATCAAAAAGTCAGTGAAAATACAAAATTTTTATCGACATTTCTTGTATTATATTTATGATTCGTGGTTTTTAATAACACATAACTAACACCGCTAAATCAGTCTTACAGTCTGTAACTTTTGGTCAGAAGTAAAGATGCAGCATGATCAGTTGATGGTCTTCGATCTCAAATCTTAACATCAGTTACTTTTTGTCTAAGACTGAACAGTAATTTTGTAACAAGTAAAAACACACGTGTATCCACCAAGTCAGCAAAAAATAACACGCGTAACACAATAACTCACTCCGTAATACCGATACACTTTACATCCTTACATTGCTTTCTTGGATAACTGTTCCACAGTTCGTGCCTGTACGAGCCCGGCCGAGGCTCCCTCGAACGTGATGTTGATCGCGGTCTTGTTTACCTCTGTGCTGTTTATCTGATTGGCTAACCGCTGAACTTCCTGTAGAGTGACTGGCAGGCGCATGCCCTGAACTTCTGCTGATATTTTATTGGCTTCGGAAGTAGTGTTTGTCACCATGGCTACTCTATTAATGCCATCAACAACCTTATCAAATGCAGATTGCCCCTTTGCAAGAACTCCCGTTGCATTTGACTGTGTTAAAAACAAGACACTAACTCAGCACAGAAAACAAATCAACTCTTTAAACACAAATAACAACTGAATGAAAACGTGAACTTGTCTTTCTATCTAAGTGTTCAAATATAAGGCAAAACGAAATGTTTACGTTGGGTTAGTACGTATCCCCCCAAACAGAATTGAATGAATGTTTTCGCGACTTTTTTTCACAAAAATTTGATAAAACGGCTCAGATTTTTGCCAACAGATTTTAGTTTATTCAAATGTGCAAGCTGCCTCCGTGAAGCGGGACCTAGGGGAATAAATTTCAAACAGCCTGGATTTAAACTTTCCCAGGGAACGTGTCCCAGGAACTCCGAGAATGCTTATAATTTCGACACTCACTCGCAACTACCAACAAAAGATCCTGAGTACGGGTCAGCAGTTACAGTTTTAGACAAATGTATCACAAACTGAGTGACATGCTTTCTATTGCCTGTGTTTTGCGTGTTTTTGTTTTGAAATTATATGCGTGACAGTCGATACATTGGAAAAGTTCTTTTAATTTTGAGCGTTCATACTTTGGAAAATTATTTTAGTAAGGTCAAAGGGGTACTTTTCATTTCGCTGGAACTCAAGCCAAAAAAATCATGCCTTTTTTCAGACATTTATCATTTTCCAGACTTTTTTTAGACTTTCCAAAACGTTTTTGGATATTTAGACTTTTGCAGTTTTCCTAATTCTGTACAAACCCTGTAAAACTCGTCATTTCACAACAATTCTTCAAAGTAAAACCTCGTATAATTTACAAAACATGTTAACAAAAACTTACTTTAAATTCCGTGACGTTGCCTTGCGCTTCCAAAGCGTGTTTTTGTGCCAATAAAATGCTCCGATGGGCCGCCGTTGCATTGTGGACTGCAATTTCAGCTTCCACTCTACGTTGGGCAGCATATGTCCGAGCTGTACTAACTGTAGACTGGGCCTGATCGACCATTTCTTTGGCTTGCTTCCCTGTTGCAGAAGCATTCTTCATGAGCTCAGAAATTTGTTGTGTCACGCGAGATATTTCCTCCAATTTCCGTTGACTAGCAGCGAGTGAAGCCTGGAAACTAAGTCCTAGGTTTGTCTCCGCCACTCTCCTCTGTGCATCAACAGCTGGAAGTCTGGTCATAGCTTCCTGTATCAGCCTTGCTGCAATGGCAGCTGTAGCGTTTGCGAGTGTGATCTGGTTAAAAAGAGACGTTCTGTCAGTTTTAGTTTCTTGCATCAGCTAAGACAGAAATTAATTGTAACACAGGGATGCACAGGACTCGTTTAAAGCCAGAGGAAAACTGTGGGAATGGAGACTATTCACGTGCCAAAGAATAGAAACCTGTCTACCTTAAACAGAATTAAATTTTACTCAAACTTTATTTTTTGCGCATCTTTTGATTCTTTACAAAAGGAGGAAAAGAAGTTTTAAGGGTAAAGCGCATGTTACGGATTGTACGAAGTAAACTTCAACTTAATTAAGATGAAAACTGTTTTAATGAAAGAGGCTTGCCCTGTTTTCATCAAAGTTTCAAATATATTCAACGAAACCAGAAGGTAAAGCAAATTGGGTAAAGAATGTGGATTACGGTCGAGTATGTGAAAAGATTTTACGTGAATACTGGACTTGCTCGAGATAGTGCTTACCATCTGATAGCTGGTCATAATTCTGCCATAAGCTTCGTACCCAGACGAATTGTAACCATAAACCAACTCCCTGTAACGTGTTGCCATGGAAACAATGGTGTTGTAATCAGCGTATACTGTAACCCCGGATCCTCCAGGTTGGACAGTGGGTGCCGCTGGGAGTTGGTTTGGGGCCACTGGTTCCACTTCTATTGTTCCATTAAACTTGTCTGCTACTGCTGAAATGTACAGCTGTGTGTCTTTCAGGATTTCCTGGGATTCGTTGAGACGTCTCTGGTACTCTGAAATGCCACTTCGTATCTGATAAATATAAAATAGTATGAAGTGAAATGTAAGTAAGAAAATGTAAAACAGTTTTTTAGAACTTCTTAACTGTTCTTTCACACAAAATCTTTGTTTCTTTATTCAGCCAAATATTGTAGTTTCAGAATTTTCAGTAGCAAAATTATTAAAAAATATGCTAATTATTTTCATGCCGACAAAATTCCTTTATAAAAAGTACTAAAGATTTTCTGAGCTCAACTTTTTATTAACAAATAAAAATAACTTATTTAACGTCAACTGCAAAGGAAGTGGCTGCACATTCTTCCTAGCCAGAGGCTAATGTTTTAATCAATTGATGACTCAGATTTGGCGTGAAAGTTGATTTTGGAGAGGGAGGAGACCAGAGTACCTGGAGAAAAATGCTTGGAGTCAGATCGAGAGTTGACAAAACTCAGCCCCTTGTGTGGGTCCCAGCACTTGATCCCAGGTTGTAGAGCTGAGAGGCACTGGCACAAATGGTGACCGCTACGCCAACCTGACTCCCTTAGAAAAAACTGTCAATCCCATTGTCTCTGATGAATATTTACCCAAAACGACTTCATTTTTTTAAAAAAAAGAAGATTTTCAATACTTGCATTTCTACACCTTTTGCAAAGACTCTATTGACTCTACTGTTCAGTTGGACGGTATAGTTCAGCAGCAAAACAGACATACTTTGTCGCACCTCAGACTATGAGGTCATGGTGACGTCACTTACCCTTTCAAGCTGAGTGGTTTTATCCTGTAAGTTGTATTGTGCTCCACTGAACACCTGGTCAGCGGATGACAAGTTCTTCTCTAGCTCCTGTAACGTAGAGTTTATGGTATCACGTGACAGTCCACCAAATGCCTGGAGCAGATCTGTCACGTTCTTCTCCAGAACTGAGACAGCGTGACTCTCCTTATTAATCAGCTCCCACCAATTAAAGTAACACCGTTCTGTGCACGCCTTGCAGTATGGTGGCTTACCTTGAATTGATACGAAACAAGAACTGGTTAGTTCTTATGATTATCAGAGGAAGTCTGCACTAAACTGACTCGTATAATTCTTGTATTAAAAGTATAACACGCAGTTTACTTTTCCAGGACAAGTGAGTATTATTATCAAGTGGCTAACTGGAATGAAGGTGCATTGTGAGGTAAGCACAGAAACCACAAGTGCTATAAGAGTTCAGAGGGTACTCACCCGTGGTGTGCTGTGCACAACCGTCACATCGGCGTCCTCCATACCTCCCTCCCCCAAGACTTATGTTGCAAACACACTGTCCAGTTACAACATCGCAAGCTGTTCCAGGCACGGTCTGGTTGGGGTGACAGTTGCATTCTACAGAGAAAAAGCAAGTAAAGCTGGATATGAACTACAAACAACAGAATAAATGTCAATTAAAACAACCTGTATAAAAACTCGTCTTTTCTTTTCCACTGCATTTTACAATCTGCGTGTTTTTTGTTATCAAATTTTACTTTAATCTTACGTTAATGGCACATATCCAAAGTTTTTCTCCCTCAGCAAAAATCGACTCCCAGTTTATTCCATCTGAGCCGCGTCCTCGCAATTCAGCCCCTGGCTGCAAGGAGGGCGATTAGCAAGGCCGATTTATAACACTCTCCTACGAAATGTTTGTCCCTTTACTTTTGTCAAGAAAATGGTGAGAATTCCACTTAAATTATATATTAACATTTACATTGAGGCAAAACGCTTTACGCAGTTCAGCCGTTCATGTAAATCGACTAAGTAAACCATCTATTTATCTTTATGACAGTGTGGTTGGTGCAGCGGTAAGATCTTCTAACCACAAGGTCCTGGGTTCTAATTCCGGTGCTGCTCAACTTTCAACATTTGTGTGACCTTCTTTTCTGGCAAACTTGACTCGGCTATTCATACTTACGATGTCGCTAAACAGAGTACCGGTAAAATGTGCTAACCTGCAACAGATTAGTGTCCTATCCAGGGGGAGTCAAAGACTCTCATCCACTTAACCCAACAGAAACCAGAGATAAGCAACGGCACAAAAGGGCCGTAGCCTCGTCAAAAGGGGTTATGTTTTTTAGCCTATCTGTTCATGTAATACTAAGACAACGCCTTCTTGTTACTGTGTGGCTCATTTTTAACGTTTTTAAAGAATTCTACCTCTAATCCCCATCAGTGACAGTAATAACTAATAAATGGAATATGTTTTGTTTTATCTAACACTTACATACCTATGCAAGCTAGTGAAAGATATTTCATTGCTGTGACCAGCATGTATAAAAAGGCTGACATATGAAGTATTAGCCCGTCATCAGACACGTCAGCTTTCTTTAGTTCAGCTTTATTAAGTCTTGTCTTATCTTAAACACCCACAGCTGTAAATGACAACACTTCCTTGCCATTCCGGCAACATCATTTTATCTATTGTATATCATTCATTGTATTTCTTACGTTGTCTTTCATTCTTTTGTCTTAAAGTTTGGCTTTGCTTATATTAAGTTACTGTTCATTAACTTATTGTATTTTAGCGTACCATTGTAATTTCACACTCGACTAGTTTGTACTATATATTAGCATATTGTTTAAAGTTTTCAGTTAACCTGACGATGTTGCCGAGGTTGTCTTTTACTTCAGTTAATTTTTATGATAAGTTTCGTTCACCAAGAAAGTTGTGTTGATTTCGGAAAACGTTTCACTTACTTGCTGATACTTTCCACAGCTTTATGAAAACTAATATAAAAGTTACATACCTATGCATTTCCTGGAGACGTCGTAGAACCCTCTGTTACAAGAGTCACATTTTCTGCCTGTGACGTTTGCTCGACAGCTGCACTCTCCTGTCGTCTGGTTATCATATGAGAAAAACAGATGTTCATAAGATGGGCAGTAAGATTACAAAGTTCATAATTGCATTAACATGTAGTTGTTAGTATACAAAAATGAGCCAATACCTCGTTACACTGCTGCAGAATGGCTCCCTGTGGGTGACACTCACACTGGGTACAGCCTATACCACTGGTATAGTTGAACGCGTTGACTTCACATTGGTCACATGTTATACCGGCAACGTTGGGCCAACACTTGCACTGACCCGTCATGTTATGACATTCATTGTCCTTGGATCCCAAAGCAGTACAGTTGCACTCTAAATAAGTTACACAAAACGTAATTTAATCGATAAACAATCAATACAGGACCTGATAAGCATGTTGATCGTACCAACCTACATATTAGGAAAGGTTAAACAAATTCGTCAAAATTTGCTTTCCAGTTTACGCGCTTCAGATCTAGAGGGAGCAGGTATAGCACAGTTTGACCAAGTGCTTAAAAGTAGGTTCGATGACCAACAATGACAAAGACCATAGCTCCTAAATTTGTCCAAAATGAAACTGTTTAAATTACAGTGCTCTAGATGCTGCAGATAAACAATACTGAGCTCCCATGCTCCACTCAAAGACTAGCAGAGAGTACTTGAAATAACAGTCAGTCAACAGATGTCGTCTGGTTAGAATTAAGTATTGACCAAACACGGAATCTTTGAATTGCTGCTCATGATGTCCAGTCAGTTCGCGTAGTTTGAAAGAAAAATTTAATATCAGCAATTTCATATAAAACGCCTTAATGGTCTTGATCAGTTGTTCGTGAATGGGAGAAAGTTCAGGCACTGACAACAAGGGAGACTTAGATTTTAAAAGGAGACAAGTTAACGCTGAGAGAGCGGCTTAGGTGTTTCAGAATATTCATTTTCCAAAATGACATCGTAACATTTTAAGTAATTTATATATACAAAAACTTCCCCTTGAAAGCGATACCGTTTTCAAATAAGTTTGGGTTATTATGGGTTGTCTCCAAACAAAAACATGTTTGACCAGACAACGTGAATGGCAACTGTCTGATCGTTATTTCAAACTATGAGCAAACAAAGATGAAATGTTCCGATGTTTCCTAGAGACGTTTTGTATGTTGCAACATATAGTACCCAAAATATTACTCGAAAATTCGTTGTAATAACGTTGCCTTACCTAAAGAAGCCTTAACCATGTCACTTTTAAGTACTAAGTCTTATACGAACAAAAATGAAATTGATCAACTTAGTGGATTACTGGTTAAAATATTCAGCTCTAAATAGATGTTGCCATGAGTTCTTTTCTTATGCTGAAACTGAAATATTCTAAAATATCGATCGACTTTATGTGATTAGGTCTCTAAATCCCAACTGAATGCAATCTTACTCTGACAGGAGTCAGTTAGTGCATTGCCATGGTAACCAGCCTTGCACCATTGGCAGTTGAACCCAGCCGTGTTGTTCAAGCACTTGAGGCACTCTCCCGTGGTTGTGTTGCAGTTACCTCGTGTATTGAGGTCAACATTACCACTGCAGTCACATTTCTTGCAGTTACCACCAGTCTCCTACCACAAATGATATAAAAATTGCTTCAGTTTTACCAATGGCTTTACTACATTGGGAAATACTTCAGATCACAACAACTGATAGTTAGGCTTTTTTAAGTCGAAGCATAATGCTTGTGGGATGTGGCTCTTAAAAAAAAATTCGCAATTTCAGCATATGCGTGCCACTATATTGGACACTACATTTTATGGCCACATGGCAGGGGGCATTACCAGGGTTTCAATTAAGGGCCGGCGAACAGCGAATTTCGCTGGTGCACTCTTGACTTTTGAGGAATATTCGCCATAGCTTCACAGGCTTTCGCCAGGGCAATTGAGGGGGACATATGTGTTCAGAGTAAAAATTAGCCGGGGCTTTCTATAATGACAACTTTTTTAGCCGCAGCTTTAATGTTTTAGCCATACCCCTAAAAAGTTAACTGAAACCCTGAACGTTATATTTAAAAAGCAACTGCAAGTTTAAGATGGCGAAATTTGCCTAATTCAATACGCTGGAAGAAAAATTTTGTTCGAATAAAATAAAATAAAATTGTACAGGTAAAGACGGGCTTAATTGTTTAATATGCAGCATTTCTTTTATCAAACAATTGTACTATCGGACTCGATTCGTGCAAAAGTTTTCATCTAGTATATATTTGCGCAACTTTGCAGTTGCTTTTTAACTATTACTTTTTCCTTGATAATGGTGTGAGGATGTCACTTAAACGTCGGACTTTTGTATTGACGATTTTTTCTTCAGTTTGTGTTTCTAAGGCCTTGTTTATACGTCGCATTTGATGACACGTATTTAATTGATGTGACACGCATTTCAGATGTTTTAATTGTCTGGGGCACACGGATAAAACGTCTGGACGAATTTAATAAAACAGGAGCAATTCAGTTCGTTTTATACGTCGCTTTACTGTCGATGAAAATTGCTGGAAATAAATTCGTGTGAATCAAATTCGTCCCCAATGCAACGTATAAATAGGGCCTTTAATAAGAAAAAAATTGTAGAACTATTTTCCTGCTGATTAAGTTTAACCCTTGATAAAGCCAATTATCGAGTGCTATCTCCTAACTAAAAAAATGTTTTAGAATGCTTATAGAATACCATTCTGATTTTCCATGAAAAAAAGTTCTGTCAATTTTAAACTTGGAGTTCAAATCAATTTCTATAGGTTTAAAATAGGAACATGCATTAAAAATTTAACCCTTGCTTTCTGATGTTAACCGCATTTGCTTTATCTGGAAGTTTTGTTGATTAGAAGCTTTAAATCACCTTCAGAAACGATTGAAAATGGGGAACTGTAGATGCCATATCGGATCTCCCAGGCATATCGATCACCTGATAAACAGCTGGATGTGAAATTCAAGGACTTTCCAGCACCTTTTTAAGCAAATCCAGGAGCTTCTCTATCAAATAAAACTTGAATGCTTTACACATTTTGTTCAAAAATCAGTCCAACAATACACATACTATATTAAAAAGTTTAGAAGATTTGTTTCTGGACAAAAATCAAGCCTCCCGAAGTCGCAGTTTTTGTTTTACAACATTTTCATATCAAAAATATTTTAACAGAAAGCTTATTTTTACTAATTTATGAAGTTAAGAAAGAAATTTTTGGCCCATTCCAGGATTTTCAAGGACAATGACCCAAATTCAAGAACTTTCCAGGGCCTGGAATTTATTTTACCCAATTCCAGGACTTAATTCCAGGATTTTCAAGGACCGTGGGAACCCTGTCTTCCTTTAAAATGCAAACGCGCAGTTAAAACTAATTAAACTATTGGCTAGAAACAGACTTCATCGATATGAAATTGGGCAAATGTTTCAGTACATTGCGTATTTAATTTTTAAAACGTCTGTAGAAAAAAAGACTAAGAAGATTTACAATTATTTTTATTAGTGACCATCATTAAAGCTAATTTTTGTTATCATTAATACCACCACCACCGCCATCATAATTATCATCATTATCACCACCATAATCATCACCATTCTTATCAAACTTCAAATGGATTAAAGGAAGCTCAACGCCAAAATTATTTTCCAGATGTTAAACTACACCTGTTTGGGATTCCAGATGATTTACTTTCTAAAGCGATTCGCTTCTTCATGTTCTGCAAAAATGCATAAAAAAGCGCTAGTCAATACCATGGGGCCGCCATATTGCACTGAAATCTGACGTCACAACGTTAAACTATCAAAAGAATCGGCTCTATTGCCTTGTCCGGACTTTTATTGCTTGTAGTTTTTGTAAAATTATCCAATAGAATAAAAAAAACGTTTTTCTTTTACATCAACATCACAAAAAACAATTTGACGTTGTGACGTTACGCACTAGATTGCGGGCTCAAAGGTGGCGGTTCCCTTAGCGTTCATCTCGCACGTTTTGTAAATTCTCTTTAAGGATGCGGCTTGAGGAATCGCCCTAAAATGACATCTCTGGAATCCCAAACAAATGTTCTTAAACATATAAAACAATAATTTTGGGGTTCAGCTTCCCTTTAAAAGTAATTTTCTTAGTCGTGAACAAGGAACAACCCAAAAAAGCTGTACGCTGGATTCATGTGGAATTTTTTACTCAGTGAGACCTTTACAGACACTTCATCTCCTTTCTGCAAATGGAACACGGCGCCGTGATAGTTAGTATTGTAATAGCGGATACGGCTGACCACACTGCTGGTACTAACCATAACTCTCCTATCGTTAATGTAAGTGTAATGACCGAGAATGTAGGTGGTACCATCGAAGTAGTACAGTTGACTGTATATGTAGTAGAAACCGCTGACCCCAACTGTTAGGGTTCCTCTTCTTGCATCAAATCTCACGTGACCATTTACCGTTTTCCTAACCCACGAGTCGATTCGTCCTGTAAATGATTTTAAGTGTAGTTATCAAACTCACTAATAACTTATAAAACGTTAACAAAAGAAATCCTAACCGTGACGACCATCTTTAAATTTCATAAAGATCTCTTCCATATTTGGATGTGAAAAAAATTGAAATTTCTTGGCGAGGTCAACTTTTATTTCAAAAATATTAACACAATATGAAAGAACTAACCTAGACGAGTGATAAGTAAAATGAAATATTCGCGTCAGACCTTTTTGGGCTTTGAAACAGCTCACCTTCGGCTCGTACTTTTAAATGCCCATAAATGTCTTCCCCTCATGTTTAATCTATTTCTTACTGAGTGTTTTTCTGTAAAAACCATTCGATAAATGTCACAAAACAAAAACCAGTCTGGCTGGAAAAGAGGAGCCTCGGTGGAGTAAAGACAAAGAAACGGTACATCTTTTACAAGCTTACCGGCATGCTTAACAACTTTATCATCTCCAACAAGATGAGCACTTTCTTTATCCTAAAATATTTAACAAAATATGTCATTCCATTAGTCTATCATATTTTCCCCCAATAAAATACATACATTGCTCCGGCGCTATAAAAAAATTTGCCGAAACATGTTTGCAAGTTTAAAGATTGTTGTGTGTTTCTTAAAAGTAATCGATAAATATTAGTTGAAGCGTATATCCCTTGTCTGTAGGGGCCTTCAACAAGAGTAAGTGTATATCCCTTGTCTGTAGGGACCTTCAACAAGAGTAAGTGAACAAGTGAATATCCGAAGATGGCAATGAACGGAGCCAGATTCGTTACCGACAACAGCTATCACATGGGCTATCACATGGGCTATCACATGGGCTATCACATGGGCTATCACATGGGCTATCACATGGGCTATCACATGAGCTATCACATGGGCTATCACATGGGCTATCACATGGGCTATCACATGGGCTATCACATGGGCTATGCCACCTTGCTAAATGTAACGGTCCCGACATCCTCTGCGTATGTTGGCGCGACAGCCTAAAAGCCCTGTTATACGAGGCAATTATTTTAGCAACTTAAAATGCAATGTCATTGTGAAGCGGAAAATGCACGTTAACATCCCTGTTTGCAACTGCCTATTTTTCTTAATCAGTGCAAAAAAGTGGTTGCAAACGTGAATAAAGTGTGGCCTACCCCAATAAAAAAATGGAAAGCAAAATTCAGATGAAGTTGAACAATCGTATACTTTTCGCAACGTTGTGACGCCAGTTGCAGCGTGTAACATAAACTGGGCACGTTGCCGTTTGCAATGCGAGTATCATATTTGTCTTTAACTGCGAAAAACCGCGTTGTAGCTAATTTTATCGCAGGCAGAAATGAACTGCGTTGCGAGCTGCAAAACGAATTGCCTACGTTTGACATCTCACCAACTAACATCTCGTTATGATCGGATTTTCTGTGCGGTATTGAAAAAATACCTCAACCATGGATAGAACTTATCCCAATGACGGTTACTGGCGTTAACGCTAAGTCTTTTTAACCGTTAGTGCAGCACAAGAGTCTCGTAATTACCCACCAAATCTTCCTCCTTTAAATTTTTTATAATCCCACTTACACAAGATGGATTTGTACTTACCACTGAGCCCTGAGATCCTGCAAAGACGAGAAAGCAAAATACTTCAGGATGCTACCTACATAAATTCATTAATAAAGTTTATAACGAACATTACTGCGACACTCCACAAACTTGAAATACACACATAGAGTTTCAAAAGTCAAAAATAGTTTTTAAAAACCGAGAAGATATACGAGTAGGACGATTTTTTCACATCAACGCTTTTATTCTAACAGAAACCAAAACTGTGAGAAGGGAAATATTTGTGAGAAAACTGAAGACATGGTGAAGCTAAGAGGCCGAATATTTAGCAAACTAATAAAAGCAAGCAGGAAATCGATGTTGATAAACGTCAGGAAACACGGTGAGCTATGAAAAAAGCTTTTTTTTCTCCTTCCGCTGCTTCCACCTATACTGCTAATGCCTCTAGCTCCCTCGCAAGAAAACTGTATCAGTTAGAACTGTATGTTATTGTTCTCAATTATTTTAGGCTTACCATTTATACCTGGGTCTCCCTTGGGCCCAGGCGGTCCCTGGGGTCCTATTGGTCCTTGTGGACCCATATGACCGGGATGGCCAGCAGGGCCTGGTGCACCCGGAGCACCTATAGGTATATGAGAGTTTAAAATAGGAATTATAATTGCATTTTCTGAGGTGAACACAATCATTTTTTACACATAAATAAATGTGCAACTTACTTAATTCTCAACCTACCAAACCATCTACAGTCTAGCATAAAACGGTGAAGTCTGATCATCTGGGTATGTGACGGCCTGAAAAGGACTGTTGTGGATGATATTAATCGATAACAACCTGAGCGTAAGTTATTTTTAGAGTAGAGTAATTTGTATGTTGTTAGTGGATTGTGTCACTGACTTTGGTTATTAGCCTGATTGGTCAGTGGAGACATGATCTTATTGGTCGTCTTCTGGTCAATGACCTGATTGGTCTGTACAGACGTGATGTTATTGGTCATCTTCTGGTCATTGACCTAATTCGTCAGTAGAGACGTGATGCTATTGGTCGTCTTCTGGTCATTGACCTGATTGGTCAGTAGAGACGTGATGCTACTGGTCGTCTTCTGGTCATTAACCTGATTGGTCAGTAGAGACGTGATGCTATTGGTCATCTTCTGGTCATTGGCCTAATTGGTCAGTGCAGACGTGATGTTATTGGTCGTCTTTTGGTCATTGGCCTGATTAGTCAGTGGAAACGTGATGTTATTGGTCGTCTTCTGGTCATTGACCTGATTGGTCAGTAGAGACGTGATGCTATTGGTCGTCTTCTGGTCATTGACCTGATTGGTCAGTAGAGACGTGATGCTATTGGTCGTCTTCTGGTCATTGACC